>JASAMX010002504.1:0-28740 GCA_030248175.1 Microlaimidae sp. YZB2_3 | reverse complement strand
TATTGCTGAAAATTGGGGGGGGGGGGGAGGGAGCTCCCTGCCCCCCCCCCCCAATTTTCAATTTTTTACCTCTGCACCCCTCTAGAATTTAAAATTTGACAACCCCCCATTCCCCTTGAGAAAATTTTAAGTACTTTTTTATACCAAATTTTCTTCCAAAAGGCATATGCCTTTGCCTTAGATATTAATGGCAATACTATATACATGTTAAAACTCATATATTATGAGATATATAGGTTTGATAACGGCCGTTTTAAACCCCTTTACAACGATTTTTAAACTTGTGGGGTAGTCCGCCTCTCCACCCCCGCCCCTCCTTTCTTGACGAAGCGTGGCATTTTGTAAAGGTTACTTTTTTTAGTTTTCGAATATCGCGTATAAAAATTTAATATAAATCTTAATGCATTTTAAAACCATAAATTAATCAATATAAAAAATTTTCCTGCTACACGGGAAGGTCATATTTATATACA
Source organism: Microlaimidae sp. YZB2_3 (assembly GCA_030248175.1). Lineage (NCBI taxonomy): Eukaryota > Metazoa > Nematoda > Chromadorea > Desmodorida > Microlaimidae > Microlaimidae sp. YZB2_3. Next base: position 28,267 of record JASAMX010002504.1, on the reverse strand, counting down.
GTAAAACTAATATTACCAGTAATATTTTTTGATATTATGAATTTAACCATACTCATGCGCAAAATTTAAAGACATCGGGCAACAGATAGTTTTGTTTTAAACAATTTCATTGCCAGATATATATTAAAGATCAGGCATACTGATACTGCATTGAAATTAGGTATAAAAAAAAACAAAATTAAAATGTGTTCACTTGACTCGATCATAAGGGGACGTTTTTTAAGTAGTTTTTAGCATACATGGGCACCGGGGGGGGTTGGGGGGGTTAACCCCCCCCCAAATTTTGAGAAGTGGGGTTTAACCAAAATTTTGGCCTCAGGGGGGGTGCACCCCTCTGTCCCCCCCCCCCCAAATCACCTATGGTTAGTATTGCCGCCCTCAGACCGCCCCCCCAAATGAAATCCTGGGCACGCTACTAAAACACATTATTATTAAAAGATAAAAAATAAAATTTATAAGTTGCAATAAAGTTTTATTTTAATTTCACACAGTTTTAAAGCATTTTAAATCAATAATTTAAGTGTATTTAGGTCTAATATTGAATTTTATATACGAAAACAGCCTATTTAGGTTTGAAGGAAAAGTAGGTAAAAAAAACGCTAATTTTAGGTCAAAAAGCCCTTTTTATAGCATTTTTAAGCTTTTTATTGCTTAAAACATTCATTTTGACCTCAAAACTTAAGTTTGGAGGCAGTTAGAAGTCATTTTAAAGACATTTTTTCTTGTATGTATGGGGTAGGGTATGGGGTAGGGTGGGGTCCACCCCCCAGGTTCGAAATTTTGGGGGGCCCCTAGAAAAAAATTCAAGGAGGGAGCTCCCTGCCCCCCAAATTTTCGAATTTTTTACCTCTGCACCCCTCTAGAATTTAAAATTTGACAACCCCCCATTCCCCTTGAGAAAATTTTAAGTACTTTTTTATACCAAATTTTCTTCCAAAAGGCATATGCCTTTGCCTTAGATATTAATGGCAATACTATATACATGTTAAAACTCATATATTGTAAAATTTAATGTCAAATTTATATACAGTAAAACTAATATTATATTACCAGTAATATTTTTTGATATTATGACTTTAACCATACTCATGCGCAAAATTTAAAGACATCGGGCAATAGATAGTTTTGTTTTAAACAATTTCATTGCCAGATGTATATATATTGAATTGAAGATCAGGCATACTGATACTGCATTGAAATTAGGTATAAAAAAAACAAAATTAAAATGTGTTCACTTCACGCGATCATCAGGGGACGTTTTTTAAGCAGTTTTTAGCATACATGGGCACGGGGGGGGTTGGGGGGGTTAACCCCCCCCAAATTCTGAGAAGTGGGGTTTAACCCCCCCCACTCAGAAGTGGGGGGGAGAAAAAGTTAACCCCCCCAATTTTGGAAAAATGAAGAAAAAAAATGTCTTTAAAATGACTTCTAACTGCCTCCAAACATAAGTTTTGAGGTCAAAATGAATGTTTTAAGCAATAAAAAGCTCAAAAATGCAATAAAAAGGGCTTTTTGACCTAAAATTAGTGTTTTTAACCTATTTTTCCTTCAAAATCGAAAAACGATATGGGTAAAATGCACGCCAGAAAAAAAAAACGATATGGGTATTTTGCGTTTCTCGGATTTTAACCCCCCCCCCCCTAATTTGGGGTTTAACCTCCCCACTCCGGACCAACTTGCCCATGTATGGTTTTTAGTACATATTTAAAAAATTTTCGTTTAAAGACTTTTAACGATGTTTCTAAAAATGAAATTTCAAAGAGAATTTTTTTTTAATTTTTATGTGCTGTCTACGATTTTCTAATGAAAAGTACATCTTTAAAACTATTATCTTTCAAGTTTAACTTGAAAATACAATGCAAATAAAAGCAAAAATACGAAGCATTCAACGCGAAGTGCAAAAAAATTTTACACTTTTTTACTGTCTTTTGTCACAGTATCTTGAAAATTGTAGTATTACCCCCTACAACCCCCCTTTGAAAAATTTGTATGGGGTAGAAGTACAACCTCCCTTCCGAAATCTTGGCTACGTCCCTGCTACAGACAGACTGTTGTATCTTTCATTATTTATTTTGATTTCTTCGTAGCCTACTTAACACAAAATTTTTATCCACTGCATTTTCTTTTTTGTGCCTACTATAGATAATTCCAGGACAAAAATATTACAGGTTGTCCCTATAGGTGATTAGAACCCCACTCCTTTTCCCTTCCCCTCCCCCTAAAAGCGAAATGCAGGACTTACACCTCAAATTTCCAAATTTTGCCAGTCTACCACCCTTCCCTTTTCTAAAATTCTTGAATGGACCCTCTCTACTCGCTCTCCCCTTTTTCGCGATTTGAATTTAGAGCATATATTCAGTTCAGGTCAATATTTACTGAAAAACTGTTTAAACCGGACAAAAAAATAACCTATGACAAATGAATTGTCGCATATTAGTTCCTCGGAAGTCCAAGCTACAGAGTGGAGCTCTGTTTTTTGGGAAGCTCCGCAATTTCATGAATGATTAAAGAGTAATGCTATTGATTATTTTGTAAGCTATTTTTTAAACTTAAAAACAATGAAAAAATAGTCTAAAAATTCTGATTTTAACAATGAAAAAATATTCTAAAAATTCTGATTTTATGTCTCAACAAGCTAAGTTAACAGAGCTCCCTCCGCTTAAATGGTCGTAGCTTCGGAGCATTAGAGAGTAGGAACATCACTACTGTAGATATTGACCACTTATTGACGTAAAATGATATTGTTATGTTAATAATAATTGAGCGAGTGCCTAACTAGGTGCGGGAAAATTTTGAAAACTGACCCAACAAAACAGTCTTTTTTAACCTCTAATTTTGGTATTAAAATGTATGATTATAATAGGCAGGTACCTTAATTTTATTAATATTAAAATTATCTAATAACTGTGGCGTCAAATAAAAACATTTTTTGTATTTTTTTATTCCAGACAACTATCGTCACATGAAAATTTTATTTCGATGCGATATAGTTAGAGTATAAAATAAATTGTTTTTTTTAAGTTTTATAGTGTAATAAAGTATTTTCTAGATCTCATTGCGTAACTTATCCATGCAAAAATGCTTATTACGTTGGTCTAATAATAATAATAATTGTGCACTTGTGTGCTTTTGGCTCTCAAAGCCAGTGAGAATATATCCAAGTTAGTTATGACGGACGCTGTACCTCAGACTTCCTTTGGGGGGCCATCTTGTCCAGTGGCGTGCCCATAAAGGACAGTTGACCGAACCCCCTCCCCCCGAATCCGTCGAAGCTGGATTTTTTCTAAGGGAAGACAATTAGCTTTTTTTGGATTTTGGAAGAGAAAACAATTTTCTTTAGTTTTAATTCAAAAAGTTTCGTGATGCGCTTCAACAGCCTATTATTAGTCAAAAAAAACCAATACCAGGTACCGGTAGCTTAAATCAGACCTGTGCACTGCCCCCGCCCGGGGTTAAAACGGGGGGGGCAATTCCGAAATGGGGGGGTCACGGGGGGCAACTTTTTTAAAACGGGAGTGGCAATAAAACGGGGGGGGGGCACGCAGGGGAGAAAAAAAGAAAAAAAAAGGAAAAGGGACAAAAAAGCGAAAATAAGGTAAAAAAATAGGTCTAAAATGGCTTAAAATACATTGAAATAGGCTAAAAACTGCAAAAAATTCGCGATGATGGCGTCATCATAGGTCAAAAATGGCGTCATAATTTTAGGGTACTTTTTCATTTTTTTGGCGGGGGGGGGGGCAAATCCTCCAATAAAACGGAGGGGGGGCATTTCCAGACCGTGCACAGGTCTGCTAATATTGATAATCTGTCTTCATTTTTCAATTTTAATCACTTATGCCGTTGAATTTTGAATGCATATATGTTAAATAAAACTATTGTACACAATAAATTAAACTTTTAATATAATGTTTTAAACACATGTTTTCAATTTAAAGGGATAGAATACTTTAAATTTAGTAATAATTATCAGCTGAAATTAAATTTTCTAGTGTATTAAAAATTTTCTCCCTGAGGGGGGGGGGGGGAATCATCTGGGCACCACGGGGGGGGGAGGGTGTTGGGGGGTTAACCCCACCAAATTCTGAGAGGGGGGTTTCCCCCCCCCCCCCCCCCTCCCAAGTGGGGGGGGGGAGAAAAAGTTAACCCCCCCCCCCCAATTTTGGAAAAATCAAGAAAAAAAATGTCTTTAAAATGACTTCTAACTGCCCCCAAACTTAAGTTTTGAGGTCAAAATGAATGTTTTAAGCAATAAAAAGCTCAAAAATGCTATAAAAAGGGCTTTTTGACCTTAAATTAGCGTTTTTTACCCATTTTTCCTTCAAATTCGAAAAACGATATGGGTAAAATGCACTCCAGAAAAAAAAACGATATGGGTATTTTGCGTTTCTCGGATTTTAACACCCCCCCCCCCAATTTGGGGTTTAACCCCCCCCACTCCGGACCAACTTGCCCATGTGTGGGGGGAATTCTGCCCCCCGGACCTTCATGACAAGGGGTTTTGCGGTAGGAAGGTGTGAAGCATACATGGGCACGGGGGGAGGTTTAACCCCCCAAATTCTGAGAAGGGGGTTTAACCCCCCACTCAGAAGTCCCCCAATTTTGGGAAAATGGCGAAAAAAATGTCTTTAAAATGACTTCTAACTGCTTCAAAACTTAAGTTTTGAGGTCAAAATGAATGTTTTGAACACTAAAAAGCTTAAAAATGTTATAAAAAGGGCTTTTTGACCTACAATTAGCGTTTTTTACCTATTTTTTCTTTAAAATTAAAAAAAACAATATGGGTAAAATGCACTTCGGAAAAAAAAGATACGTTGCGTTTCTCGGATTTTAACCCCCCCCCCCTTAATTTGGGGTTTAACCCCCCTCCCATTCTGGACCAACTTGCCCATGTATGGTGTAAAGGTACATTTCCAAAATAAAAAAAGTCACAGGAGAGGAGCAATTTTTTTTAACCCGGGGATTTGTTCTACCCCCAGCTCAGAAGCTGAGAGAAGGGGTGTGATAGATAAATGTTTTTTTATCAGTAAAAAAGGTTTTTTTTAATTGAAAGTTAGAATTTTGTGTCTTGCCTCTCTACTCCCCTTATTTTTCAAATTGATAAAAAACAATATGGTAAAAATGCGGTCGTGTTTTCAACCCCACTCTTCCCCTTCTCAGCCCGTTTTAACTCCCACTCCAAAAAAATTAGCCATTGTAAACCTAAATAAGCACAGAATAGCAGAACATGTTATGCAAAGTGTATATTGTTACTTAAAAACAACAGAAACACACGAAAAACTCAAATATATTTTATATAAAATAACTTAGTTTAATAACTTTGACCTTTTTGTGTATTAATCCTATAATAATTAAGCCGGTTTCGCAACTATATGTGAGCTAGTTTTGAAAATGTGATATTATAAAAATTGTTTGTTTTTTTTGTATGTAGAATTTTATTGGCATTTTATTAGAATATTTGTGCAAGTGTAAATTTTGTTTATGTTTTTAGGTAAATATTGGATTTTGAATGTTATCGTTTGAAAGATTTAGATTATGACGTCTATAAACCGTAATCATTTGGTAACCCTAGTGTTAAATAAAACTAACAGGTTCTTAAGGTCTATTCATACTTATGACAAAACGTCCTTTGGACAAAGTCCAATGAACAACGTATTCATACTTCTTGTCCTTTGGACTTTTCCCTTTGGATTTTGTCCTTTGGACTTTGTCCAAAGGACAAATTCTGAGTAGCGTTCATACTTCGTCCAAAGGACAAAGTCCAAAGGACGTTTTGGCTTGTCCAAAGGACGTTTTGGTTTGTCCTTTGGACTTTGTCCAAACGACGTTTTGTCATAAGTATGAATAGACCTTTAGGCTGCTGAGAATTAAAATAACTTGAATTTTATTGCAATCACCAAGAAAGGAATTTTGTTCGGGGTGTTGTTTCGCTAGAAATTATTTTTATAAACTTTTTTAGTTTGTTCTGTACTGTAATAAATGCATATTTGAATGTTTTTAATAAAATAAACCAGGTATTTAATGATTGCGGTTGTGTTTTTTTAAAATAATTTATTTTTAACTGTAATTCGTATTATTTTTTAAAACAATAAAGAAAGCATTGCCAATTAGTAAATACTTAAATACTTTCACGGTAAGTACATGTTCACTGGTAAAAAATTTTATCTCTCACAACTGAAACAATGCAAACACCAGACCTGTGCACTGCCCCCCCGGTGTTTTATTGCAGGATGGGGGCAACATTTTTGAAACGGGGGGGGGTGCATTAGGGCCCGACCGGATATCGGTCCGGTCTGGGCGCCCTAATTTTGGGGTAATTTTTCATTTTTGGGCGTAGGAGGCATTTCCAGACCGTGCAGCGGTCTGCAAACTCAGTGTTTTTTTGTGGGTGTTGAAATACAGAAACATACATCTTACCCTGAGAACTTAAATGCATGGTTTAAAATATGCAAAGACGCAAGGTTCAATTAGTCGTGTGTGTGTGTAGAATTACGTATAATACAAAACTCCTACAAGCACAGTTTTCAATAAGTTTGATCTTCATAGTTAACTGCTGCAAATAAAACTATTTTTTTATATAAAAAAATACTACCTAGCTTTAGTAGTCAACTGTCACAGTTTATCAACCTTTTCTAGCTGTGTTTTTATATCCTTTTAGATTTTAAGTGCACAGCAAAACACCAAGCACAACAGAAATGAGAAAAGATAAAAACATGTATTTTACGTACATTAAGCTAAAACAAAGATGGGCAGCCTCTTGGATTTTGGAGGGAGAATACCCGGACCTCCCCCCAAATTTTGGGGGATGTCTCCAAAAAAAACTTTGGGGTATACCCAGGGGCGTAGCCAGGATTGATTGACTGGGGGGGGCCGGAGCGAGAAAAGGGGGGCACAATTGTCATCACTAAAAAAGGGTTAAACGGGGGATTTGGGGGCGGCGGAGCCCCCACAACTATAGGGGGTCTGGGGGGCTTCAGCCCCCCAGAAAAAATTTTTGAAAATAGAGCCGAAAACTGCCATTACAAACCTTATTTAAAACTTTAAATTTAGTAATTTAGCAGTCCATCTATAATCTTAAATTCATCCAGAATAATTCATCCATAAAAAAAATTAGCTGTAAAAAGATTTGCAATTTATTGGCAAAAGCTAGTAATTGATTTGTCGCTGCAAATAAGCAGGTTTTAGGACTGATGAGCAGTTCTCCCAGAGTAGCTGTTTTGGAGCTATTTTGAGCTTTTTTTAGCAAATAACTTCTCACATTGACATTAAAACAAACAAATAAAATCTGTTTTAAAACCAAACACCTATTGTTTTCATCCCTATCACATTAAAAATGGCTAACAAATCTTGTTCATTCGATATAATCGAATGAATTATTAAATCCATAAATAATCCATCCATAAATTTTTTCTAACGTATTTTTTCTTATTGATCTTAAAATTGTTTTATATCATAAATTTTAGTCCATTTCATTTGGGGGGGCCAAAGGGTCCATTTGGGGGGGGGGGGGCGTGCCCCCCTGGCCCTACCCCTGGCTACGCCCTTGGGTATACCCCATGGACGTAGCCAGGATTTCGGAAAGGGAGAGGGTGGTGGTGGTCCAAGCCTGAACAAAATTTTGGAAAGAGGGGTCCAAATTCCAAACGTTTTAAAAGGGCTAAAAAAATTTCCGCGCTTCGTGCGGAATGCTTGTTAGCTTGTTTATGCAACGTTCTTTATTATTTTTCTATTATTCTATAAAAATAAGTGCAGAAAACAAAAAAATTTTTACAAACAATTTGATACCTTAAAATTTTTGATTTCAAAAACATTAACAACTGAAAAAATGAGTATAGGTAAGTGAACAAAAAAAAAAAAACACTTCGGCACTCCCTTCAAAAAAGTGTAATATAAAGCCTTTAGCTTATGAAGAATCACGACAGTTGAATTTAATAATAAATTCAAAGGCCTTGAGAAGATTTAATAATAAATTGTATATGACTTTGGTTAACGAAAAAAATATCATAATACACGAAAATAACAATTAAACATAAAACAATTATTCTATAAAAAAAAACAGATATTGTAAATACTTTTTTCTTTTTCATTTTTTACAGTCCTATACAAATTATTTTCCATTCTTCTCGAGACCTTTGTATACATTGAATTAATGTCTTAATTCTCCATTAAAAATAGGTTTTTTGGGGCGCTTTTTCAGCTTCTGATAACCATTTTTTTCATAAATATATCCTATTAAATTAGAAAAAAAGGTGTTTTTTTCGGTCACTTTTTTCCAAAAAAAATACACTTCTTAAAAAAACACTTCGAAAATCGGCTCTTAAACACTTAATTCTTAAGCTATTTGAATAAAAACAACATTTTCAAGCTCTCCAAACGTTTTTCCACCTATGTAACTACTTTAAATTTCATGGTTTTTAGATTAACACAAAAAAAAAGTTTGAAAAACCGTTTTTTCTTGAAATTTGAAAAAAAGTTTTAGTGATAATTTAAAATTTTAGGCCTTTTCTTGTATTTTTTAGAGTAAAAGTTTCAGTTTTAATGGATTCTACACAATTTTTACCCCAGAAAAGTTATTTTTCGCAATAATTTTGGATTTATTAAAATTTCTACATAGAGAGAAAAAAAGTTCAAAAAATATCATTTCCACTTTTTGGTCTATAATTGTAATTTTTAATCCTTTTTGGAGCTACAAAAACTTTATTAAATCTACGCACATTTTTACCCCAGAAAAGCAGTTTGGAAAAATATTTTCGACAATTTGTTGATTTTATTAAAATTTTAATCCTTTGACATTTAATAATGAGCAAAAAACAAGAAGTTTGAAATCTTAATACAAAAACATAAAATTTTTTGGCTGAGGCTGTTTTTGAACTAGCGAATTATTTTTAACAAAACCGCACAAACAATTAAAAACTGATGATTTTTTTTAAAATTTTTAGTGTTTTTTTTTACTTTTTTGTTTCAATACTAAATTTTTTATCTTGTAAAATACATCACATGATTAATTTTAAAAGCCGTTTTTTTATGTTTTTGAAGTTTTAGACACTTTAACACACTTTTAGAAGTTTTTATGGAATTTTAAGTGATTTTCAAGGTGTTTTTTTTTGGAAAAAACACCCAAATTTGTTCACAGCGTTTTTCCGAAAAAAGAACACCTTATTTAAAAAAACTGGTGCGACAAGGCTAAGAACTATGGTTACCACGTGAAAGAGCGAATATGTTAATGGTTCAGGATGTTAATTTTCATGCATGTAGCTCAACAGGGTAAAAAATACCGATATTTCAAACAGCATAGGTGAACTCGTATTCGAGAAAAAAATTTAAAAATTTTCAAAATGTCATATTTTTTTAAATTTTGGGGTTAAAATAGGTAAAAAACAACTTTTTCATGTTAAATTTTGGCGTAGATTTCATTAAGACTTTTAAATTTGAGTTTTGAGTTATATTTAAGGAGATATGGGGGTGTTTTTTTTGGAAAAAATCTGGGGTTTTTTTGTTCACTTAATTATACATTGAATTACAGCTGAGCAATGCCGAGAAAATCTTTTTAAAATTACTTCTTTGAACCTTTAAATTTTTTATCTTACTATATAATAATCTAAAGGGTGGGGTCCAGCGTAGTTGTATCAAGATTAAAAAACAAAGTAACACAAATTTGGAAGTGAAGACGAATTAACCCATTAAGAATAATGGGGTTGGTCCAACGTTGTCATATCAAGATTACAAAACAAAGTAACACAAATTTGGAGAAAAAAAAAACAATTAATCCAGTGCTGAGCGGAGCGAAGCGCGTGAAAATTTTCAAAAAATGGCCGTTCTAGATCTCCAAATTTTTATCCTTGGCGACCCAAAAGGGGTAGGTCTAACCTCAAAATTTTCTCTTTGCCGACCCAAAAGACCCTCCCCTGGCTACGCCCGTGGTATACCACAAAAACCTTATTTTTAGCGTTTTTAGTACTGGGACCCCCAAAATTTTAAAGGGGTTCCCAAATTTTAGGTCGGGTGTCGTCAGTTTTAAGATTTTAAGGGGGGTATAACCCTAACCTACCCCCTGCTCACCTATGAGCGAAATCAATGCTAAACACAGCCATAAAACCCTGATTCAAAACAGAAATTAGCTTAACAAAGTCCATGTAGATCGGATTTAAAAATTGTTAGCTATAAAGTTATTTTTTGTCTAACGTAAAAATACTGTGGTTGAATTATATCTGGCTGACCGCGAAAATCAGAATGCAGACAAGTGGACAAATTAAAATGTGTGGTTACAAATGAGAACTCAGAATTTTTTTTTTAATTTCTATTTTTTTACAAAATATAGAAAAATTAACCAGCATTAGCCCTTAAAAAATTTGCATTTGGGTTTCAAATTACCTAAGTAATTTGATAAATAATTATAAAATATGGGTTTTGATCTTTATAGGCACCTTGCACTGGAACTCGGTTTATACATGAAGTATGCAATAAACATAGCGAGTCACCATAATGGATAATTACCGTATCTCCTACTTATCTTTCGTAGTATGCAGATCAACCGATCAAAAGCGCGCGAAATTTCAGTTGATCCGTCGGATCTACTGATCGGTTGATCTGCATACTACGAAAGATAAGTAGGAGATACGGTAATTATCCATTATGGTGACTCGCTATGTGTATTGCATACTTCAGGTATAAACCGAGTTCCAGTGCAAGGTGCCTATTATTAAACCGCTTTCGTTAAAATTTTTGAATGGTTTTATTGTTAAATAGTGGATTCAATACTGAAATTATCGAGGTCAACTAGATTTTATTTGCCTATAACTCGATAAGGACGGTTCTTGAACCTGCCTCCGGAAGACTGGAGGCAGGTAAAATTGCCTCGAAGGCAGGGTTGAGGCAGGTGACGCTATCTCTGAAGCATATTCAGGTTAAGAGGCAGGTACGAGGCAGCTAAAACTGCCTCGGAGGCAGGTAAGAGGCAGGAAAATTTCCGATGGAGGCAGGTAGGAGACAGGTAAAAACCGTTTTTTCTAATTACCCCGTCTTCACCGGGATAATGTGTTCGGCCTTGTCGCACCAGTCAAAAAGGAATTATAGCTCTCAACCTACCTATAAACGACAATTTTTCACGTATCGTTTGGTAAATTACTGAGGGGGAGGAGCAGAAGTTACAATGTAGTTTTTCTGAGATAAAGGTTAAAGGGTTACGAACAAAAGTGCGATGCGGGGGATTGTAAAGACAATAAGGAAAATATATAATATACCGCAAAAATGTGCAAACCCTATATAAAAAAAGTACAGAAAAAGGTGCGGTTTTATAAATGGGTTTTTTTATGGGACCTCATTAAAATGGGATAGTAGGTATTTTAATTGGCGATGCGTATTGAAAAAAAGCCATTATAATGCCATTTATTGACTTATTTTCTCTTCATAATACTACCAAGTGTATTACTGCGCGGCCCACATTTGCGTGTGGACAGTATTAAAGAGTCGTGCCGGATAATAAGAGTAGTGTCTGTAGGTGAAATTAAGTCAATCTTCAGGCTTGTTTTTTTTTTTTATAGATTTTTATGAGAGTTTTAGTTTTTTTGTACTTTTTTTCATAGGTCTACTTTTTTTTCGGTATCAGGGATCTATCTTCAGGCTTGTAGTTTTGTTCATAGGTCTACTTTTTGATCACCGTTTTTCTTCACCTTTGGTTCGCGCTTGAATCGTTCTATGTTAAACAATTAATTTTTGTGACTCGTCAAGCTTTTAGGCATAAACTCGATTATTCCCAATAATAAAAAAAAAACAAAACCAACTTAATCAACAAAGTCATATGATAAATTAGGATTTTATCCAGGTAAGGCCGGAGTGCCTGAATTTTGAAAAACGGTTTTTACCTGCCTCTTACATGCCTCCATCGAAAATTTTGCTGCCTCATACCTGCCTCCACCCTGCCTCCTACCTGCCTCCGATTCAGTTTTAGCTGCCTCGTACCTGCCTCGTACCTGCCTCCTAAACTGTATATGCTTCAACATAGGACGCAGGGTCACCTGCTTCCGAGGCAGATGTACCTGCCACCACCCTGCCTCCTACCTGCCTCCACCCTGCCTCCTACCTGCTTTCCGATGCACTTTTAGCTGCCTCGTACCTGCCTCCTAAACTGTATATGCTTCAACATAGAAGCAGAGTCACCTGCCTCCTACCTGCCTCCGAGGCAGATGTACCTGCCTCCTACCTGCCTCCACCCTGCCTCCTACCTGCCTTCCGATTCAGTTTTAGCTGCCTCGTACCTGCCTCCTAAACTGTATATGCTTCAACATAGAAGCAGGGTCACCTGCCTCCTACCTGCCTCCGAGGCAGATGTACCTGCCACCACACTGCCTCCTAACTGCCTCCACCATGCCTCCATGCAGCCTCCGAGGCAGTTTTACCTGCCTCTAGTCTTCCGGAGGCAGGTTCAAAAGCCGTACTTTCCGGGTTATCATAGCGATAAACCTAATATTAACAAAATATCGATACATTGGGTCCGTATAAAAACCCCATGAACAAATTCCCCATAGGCCGAAATCCCCATAAACGTTACAAAATCCCCATAAAGTGGTGTAAATTCCCCATAAACATAATGCGTTTGCAGTATTTCCTTAAAATTTTGACACTTGGAAAATACAACAAAATTTTATCATGATAAGTTGGCTTGATTTAGGGCTTTGCTTAGGCTTAGGAAAAAATTCCAACATTTTTAATGCTTTTATGATTAAAACTTAGTTTTTTTTAACACATTTTAGTTTGCAAACGCATTTCTGACTGTTATGGGGAATTTGCACTACTTTATGGGGAATTTGGCCATGGGGGTTTTACACTACTTTTATGGGGATTTTGCACGTCACCATTTTGACGGTTGTGTTTGTCTTTTGGACAAAACATGAACCAGCTTTTAATCGCGCGGAAAAGCAAACATTTCGCTAGAAAAGTCGCACAAAATGGCCACTTTTAACTTTTCTAGAAAAATTTTGATCAAAAAATTAGTTGTGCCCTACAGTCGGACATTTTTAATCATATTCTTGAAATTACCAAGAAAACTATATAAATGTATCGGTGACGTGCAAAATCCCCATAAAAGTTTTCTTTAATAACTCTTCTTTATAACTTTTCTAGCGAAATGTTTATTTTTCCGCGCGATTAAAAGCTGGTTCATGTGTTGTCCAAAAGACAAACACAACAACCGTCAAAATGTCTTTTGGACTGTCCAAAGGACAGTATTTCAAGTAGCATTCATACATCGTCCAAAAGACATAAATTGTTCAATAGACATTTTTGATTGCCCACAACTTGTCCTTTGGACGCGTACCAGCCTGAAAGCGTTGTTTTTTTTTATTTTGAAAACAATGTTAGTTTTCGTGCATTAAAAATTGAGATTTTTCTTTTACTCAAAGCTGTTTTAAATGCGCTGCAATTAATTTTGCACAACAGAAATAAAAATTGTGTATGTTGCAGTTTGCTTGTAAAATGTTAGTCAGAAATTTAGGATATAGTCGGACAGGCATTCTCTTGTGGTATATACAGGCAACAAGTGTCACTTCATGTTTAAAAGATAGAGAAAAACGCTTCATGTTTAAAAGATAGAGAAAAACGATTTTCCGTTTAACTGCTTTTTTAAGTAAATATTTAAATTTATAAAAATTAATTTTTAAAAATTTTTTTGGGTTTTTTTGTATTACTTCTACCACTTCGTTTTCTATTATAAATTTACATTCTGTATCACAAGTACAAAGCTCCACATAGGCTAGTAGTCGTCGCTCATTTTAGTTTTTTTCAGTTTAATTCCATTACGGCAACAATATAGACCAATATGAGTATATAAACCAGTATAATAATTTAAAATTACCATTTCGTTTTATTTAAATAAAATTATACGCGTTTGCTCAGTAGAATATCCGACCCCGATATATGAATTAAACAATGGTGTTCGGGTAAATATTGTGCTGAATCCCGCCTTCTTACATGGAGGTGTGCGGTTTCGCGGTGTGTTTATGCGGTTTTGAGTAGAATATTTGAGTGCAAATTCATTTATCGTTCACTCATTTCGAATAGCGGGTTTATGCGATAACACCCAATTACAACAAACGGGATTTGAAATGAAAAGTTAATTGTTGCAAAGGTTACTATCAGATAACATACTTACAATACAACATAGAAATAAATACATAAATGCTACATAAATACTAAACTATAGAATTCAAACACAATAATACAATGATTAAAATAATTTACAGAAAAACATATCAGTCGCTAATAATTTTTTAATCTTATGTCGAAAAGTAGAAAGTGAAGGAGAAAAAAATTAAATCGGACGGTAAACTGTTCCAAAGATTTACTACTTGAGTGTTAAGAAAATACTTGGACATGTCTAATCTAACTTTCGGAATCTTTAATTTAAAACCGTTGGAACGCGTTCTACTATTTTTATCAATACTTAAGAATGTACAAGTTTCTCCAAGTTCAATTTCTTTAATCTGGTTTCATAACTAACATAATGAAAAGAACATTTTTGATATAAGCGCCTAGTGAACGTTCTTTGAACTTTTTCAAGACAATCTTTATTCATTTGAGAAAACGGATACCAAACATAAGTTTCAAATGCTAATAAGGGACGAATAAGGGAAGTTTATGCTAATTGTAAAAGAGACATATCAGATGTACAAAATGCACGAAAAAGAATTTCGACTCTGTTTTGAGTTTTGGCTGCTATAAACGCACAATGTTGTGAAAACTTAAGATTTGAGTCAATCAATATGCCCAAATCGCGAATACATTCCTTACTTTTAATTTTTCATTTGGTAAAATTCGTGCACACATGATTCGCACAGCGACAATAAAAAGTTTTAACAACTCCCGTTGTGTTAATGTTTCAAAAAATGACGCCTTATAAAATACACAGTACAGTCGAATCGAATGCTGTTGAATAATGGTTTTTCAAAAATTCGATTCATTCGGCCTCATATTTCTACAGTCTTCACAAAGTTTTGGCTACAAATGGAATATACCCTGGACATATAGGAGCAAGCGTGACAAAATGGAGGAATGTCCAGCTACAGTCTGACGCAGTCTATGTCAGCGATGGACGCGTTGTCGGGTCGTAGGTGATTCTTGGACGGCTTAGTCCTTCGGCCCAGTATGGCGCTAATGCTCCTTCCGTTACGGACGCGTGTATCGGAAGGGGAAGGGCCTTGGTCCGAACGGTGATTGGTCGTCAGGCTACCGGCTATACTAATCCGACTGGAGGTTTCGAAATCCGGCTTCTCGGGCGGGTAGAATGTGATGATGATATCGATCATGTGCAGCAGGAACATGAAGATATAAAATACCTAAAACGCGAGGGAGAACATGTCATTAGGGTAACTTAAGTCAGTTGACTTAAGTTCGGCCAGCCTTAATTTTGGCCACCGGCTGTTTTTTTGCCATGCGTAAAGTTATGAAAAGTATATCTTCATAAGTCATATATAGTTTGTGTTTTTTTTTTGTTTTGTTTTTTTTTCCTCTGGGGGGTTTTCTTTGCTGTTGTGGGCGTGTTTTCGGGTTTTCGATTCGTCCGTTTCGTTTTTGGGCGGTTTTTTTTTATTATCTCCTTTAAGCCATACTGGATATGGCTTGGTAGATAACATGACGATCTATCTAGCCATAGGCAGTTAGTTCATTTCATAACTATGTGCATAGTTAAAATAAGAGTGGCCGAATATAAGTCAGTTATCCTATATTATACGATTAAGGCCCTTGGAGCCAACCAAGGAAGCTTAACCCTTTGCTATTGTTATGGCAGCTTTGACGCAGAGCGTTGACGATATCTCAGTGTAAACAAAGTGGACTCCACTGCGGGATGACGACATTTTAAGTCAGTAGGTATTGAGCTGCATTGGCGCATTTCGTCGTTACTACGGCAAAATGAGCCACATTCATTATAAAATAAAAGTGAAGGTGACTCATTCTGAAGGTAATGGGGTCCTGTTTTAATTTAAAATGAGTCAAAGTCACATATGTTTTATACTAATTGTGGCTTATTTTGCCATAGTAACGACAAATTTTCCTCCGCGTCTCAGAGCCGCTTTTGGACCTTAAAATCATAAAGGGTTAAAGCCAACAGTGGACAAACCTTAGACTCAAAAACTGGACAACTTGGAGCCAAATTTTGAAATTGTTTAATTCTATATATAAGCATAAACCTGTGCTTTTTTTAAGTTCAGTTTCAAATTCCTGTTTTCACGTCTCCAAGTTCCTCAAAATATTTTCTGATGTCGACAAGCTCCTTGTTTGTTTAGAGGTGCAAAAATCCCGTACCTTAAGCTTATAGACATTTTACGTTTTGTATAAACTATTATCTTTGTATAGAAGTTTTCAAAGGCTTTTTATACTTCGTAAAAAAAGCGTGTTGAACTAAGGGTGTCCCGCAACGAAATTTTTTTTACTAAATTTAGTACAATTTTTTTATAGAATCGGACGTTTTTTGTTGCGATATAGATCCAGGAAGAACCGACCTACCTGTAAAAAGTATGGTAAACGCCCGGAAACTAAGGTTTTGTAAACTAATGTTATATATTTTTGTAAAACTAACTAACGTTTTATGTTTAAAATCCAGGGGCCTGTTTCATAAAAACCTTTGTAAATTCTCTCTCATTTTACAAATCTCCGCCTATTTTTTGTAACATATACGATAAAAGTTTTTCGACTTGTAATCTAGGGGGAGCATCTGCGCTCACCACTCTGCGCTGATTGGTCGTAGCCACGTCATTTCGATCAATATTCGCCGTGTGCTATATCCTCTATCATGTAATTTACAAAAAATAGGCGGAGACTTGTAAAATAAAACTTTATCAAACGTCTTAATGAAATAGGCCCCAGATAAATTTTAACAATTTACCGCGGCAGCGATCCAGGTTTGTACAATAGCCGGCGAATCGGGTTTTGCACCGGCCAGTTTTCCCTTCACTTCGCCGAAACCAGTGGAGTACCAAGTTTCCAAACCCGCGAAAACCAAGCAAAGTACGGCGTGACTGCTGGATATGATTATTTCCTATAATAAAAGTTTGCTCAGCATTCGGCCCCTTGCATTGAAACTTGTTATAAACATAAAGTATAGCGCGGAAAATACCGCAATTAGTGTAAATTTTTTAGCATAAAAAAGCGATGAAAAGGGCGAGGTAAAAAAAACTTGTGGCAGTTTCTCTGTAAATTTTCTACGCGGGATGCCTGCCATAGATGAACAAGGGTGGGGAGTAGGGACTGGGCTAAAAAAAATTGCGTCCACCCCCTCGAGCCTCGAAACTTATGCAAGGGGGGGACCCATGGTACTGGACACGAGGATACTGACGACAAAAAATATAACCTGGCGGCCCCCCTCCCCCAAATCTTCGGCGTTTGTTTTATTAATTTTTTTGACCCCTGACCCCCCTCAAATAGATTTTGAAATTTGACCCCCCCCCCAAAAATAATAATATTATAACATTAAAACATTTTCGAGAAAATTGATTAAGTACTTTTCCTGCATGATTTATACTAAATTTTACCTCTCGATGGTTGTGTTTCTTTGTTGTGCTTCAAAAAAGTGATATTTTTAAGAACACAAATTCATGTTTTTACACCCTTTGAGTAATATATTTTCCTAAATATCGCTTTTTATTTAATAAAATGTAGTATTATCCGTATAAAAAGAACTATTATTAAAGTTATTATGATTTAATTAACTTTTGGGTTTTGCTTTGGGAAATAAAGTAACCGTGCAATGGTGGGGTTTCGAAGACTCCCACAGATCCGTTGTTTGAATATTTTACTCACGACTTTTTACTTAGATTGAAATTCATAAAATATCATACATGAAAAATCTTACAATTGTATGTTTTTTTATTAAAAGCACATTTTGTTTGCCTTGTCTTAAATGATAAACATGTGTTCAAGTGAATTCCTTAAGCTAGAGTGAATTAAAAAAAGGCAAGAAGTTTTTTTTTTTTTTACATTTCTCCTGCCACAACCTATTTTTGCAGAAGTTATTTTTCCAAAGATTTTATCATAAAAACTCAATTATTTTAATTTTAAACTGTGTGTAAAATAACTTTTAAAAATTTCGTGTTTTAGTATGATGTTTTTTAAACTATTTACGTAGTTTTTTATTATTAACTTGTATAATATTTAAGCAAGAAAAAATGTTATTTATAATTAAAAACCAAGCGATTTTATGTAACGTTTAATTGTCTACACGTTTAAACAATTAAAATTTAATTCAGCTCAGCTCATTTAGTCTAAAAAATTTACATATTTGTGGCAAACGTATTTTTTCTTAGCTCAGTACCTTCGTGTCCAGTACCCTCGTGTTCAGTACCCTCGTGTCCAGTACCCTCGTGTCCAGTACCCTCGTGTCCAGTACCCTCGTGTCCTAGAATCGGCAGTTTCTCTGTAAATTTTCTACGCGGGATGCCTGCAGCCAGCATTATCCACTCAGATGATGTCGTCGTTAAACGGCTAGGAGAAAAGCGTGACGGAATTCCCTACATCATCATTGCTGACATGTCTGTCGCATTTCTGCCGCTCCTAATGAAGATTATGGATCAGAAGGTTAAATTGGAACATTTCCTAGCAGCCAAAAGAACAGCGAAGAATGGAATTAACCGAAGCAAGAATTTGTGCCAAAACAGCAATCAGAAGAAGGTAAAAAAAGAGATTTGAACAGACTCAAAACATTTGGAAAAAATTTTGAAAAAAAAAAAACATAATAGAAAGCTAAAATTTATAACAAAAATTAAAAACAGCATATAGTAAACTAAATAAAAAATCATTAATTCATTCATAAAAACGTACGTCTTCCCCTAATTAGACCCCTACATTTTATGTTTTTTTTTATCGATTTGCAGGAGTGAGGGGCGGAACTGCGGAACCCCCGGAACACCGGAACCGGAATTGAGATTTTCGAAAAATCCGGACCAGGAACCGGAATTCCAAATTTTGCCTGGAATATCCGGAACCCGGAACCGGAATAACCTACTAAACTGCGAAATCCCCTGAAAACCGGAACCGAAACCAGAAGCGGAATTAGGATTTTCCGAAAATCAGAGCAGGAACCGGAACCAGAATTCCAAATTTTGCCCGGAACATGCGGAGCCCGGAACTGCCCATCACTAATTTGCAGCGTCCCTCAGTGCATTTTTTGTCGGTCTTCCCGCTAATTTTAAACAACGAGAAATAACCTGCTTATATTGTCTTCTGTAGTCATAATTATTTCATCTTTATATGAAAATCTTAGTTGCAGGGTTTAAATCATACACTATTTCTAACAATAAGTAACAATATAAACTACCAATCATTACTCTTTGACTTGCGAATTTTAAAGTGTTGATTGGTGGACTACTCAAATAAAAAATCTGCGTATTAATGGAAGTTTTAGATATAAACAAAAAAGATCTTTTGACACAGTTTTTATGAGCAGAACAACATATCACTTACCACAGTCTGAAATTTGTCCCACGAACGCAATATAACATTGGCAGCATTTGAAAAAAACATGATTATACTGAAGCACACAACAAAATACTGCCCTCTGAAATACCAAAAATAATTTAAAAAGTAAACAGGTCTAACTGTATGGTTTCGCACGTATGCAATGCAACTCAAAACAAAATAAACCTGCTTGAGGTCTAAAAACCAAAATAATAGACACCTTGCACTGTAATTTGGTTTATACATAAAGTATGCAATATACATAAGCGTCACCATAATGGATAATTACCGTATCTCCTACTTATCTTTCGTAGTATGCAGATCAACCGATCGAAATTTCAAGCGCTTTCGATCGGTTGATCTGCATACTACGACAGATAAGTAGGAGATAGGTAATTATCCATTATTGTGACACTTATGTATATTGCATACTTCATGTATAAACCGAGTTCCAGTGCAAGGTGCCTATATGGCTGACAGTAATTATCGCCGCAATTACCTTCGCAGCCTTTTCCTAAAACCCAAGAATACATACTTATGTAAAAACGTCCTTTGGACTTTGTCCAAAGGACAAAACGTCCTTTAGCCATTAATATGGTCGGTCCCGTAAATATTTAAATCATTTTTGCATCGATTACACAATAAAAAGCAAGTTAACTTAATACTTCGTTACAGGAGTATCTGTGCTATAAGAATTTTCTTCCTTCAGAAAATAACCTCGGCGGCTATAGGCACCTTGCACTGGAACTCGGTTTATACATGAAGTATGCAATATACATAAGCGTCACCATAATGGATAATTACCGTATCTCCTACTTATCTTTTGTAGTATGCAGATCAACCGATCGAAATTTCGCGCGCTTTCTATCGGTTGTTCTGCATACTACGAAAAGATAAGTAGGAGATACGGTAATTTCGCGCGAAATTTCGATCGGTTGCTCTGCATACTACGAAAAGATAAGTAGGAGTACGGTAATTATCCATTATGGTGACACTTATGTATATTGCATACTTCATGTATAAACTGCGTTTCAGTGCAAGGTGCCTATAGAGATTTATTATTATTTAAAGATTTAATTTTAATAGATTTGATTGAAACATTTAAAATAATAAATGGTTTGGTAAATCTAAATCCAGATAAATATTTTACGATTAATGAAAATCCAACTGGGGGACATTCAAAAAAGATCAAAATTAAACATTGTAAGCTAAATTGCAAAAAATACAGTTTCTTTAATAGAGTCACAAATAAATGGAATTTGCTAAGTGAAGCACAAGTTTGTGCCAAAACATTGTATCAATTTAAAAAATCCTTATAGCAATGGTAAACTTGTAATAGATTACTAAATGACTAAAAGAAGAGCTTTATAATTTAAAGCCTTTAGTCATTCTTTTCTAGCGAGCCAGGTCTTCTTTTGTAAAACTCTTTATCGTTTATGTATAATATGTAACTTTTTCTGTCTGTGTTTGTTATTGTAACTCAACTGGGTTGCATTAACAGTGTATTTTGAAAATATTTGTTTGTTTTTTTTTATATCATGTTCTATTGTACTGTGCTAGAAAATAAATCTTTAAATCTTTAAATCTTTTAAAGTTGCAACATAGGCGTAAATTTAACGTGTACTTTATTGTCATTTAACCGATTTAAAACTTAGCTACTACGGCAAAATGAACTACAGTCGTTATAAAATACACGTGATTGTGACTCATTCTGTAGTTAATATGGTCCAGTTTAAAATTTTAAATGAGTCACAGGCACACACATTTTATTCGAACTGTGGTTCATTTTGCCGTAGTAACATCGATTTAAGTAAAATTGATGTCTGGAAACCGCGTTTGCAACTGTGGAGTTTAAAAAACGCGCAAAAACTATCATTAGCGTACTTTTACTGAACTGAAAATCTTACAGAACGACCAGTCCAATCAGCTGCGCGCGGCAAAATGTTTATGCAAATTAAACGACACCGTATGCAAGTTATGCGAGATTCATCGATCCTAAATCGCGAACTTCCATAAAAGAAATCCAAAGGCCTGGGGCCTATTTCATAAAGACGTTTGTAAATTTTCATTTTACAAATCTCCGCCTATTTTTTGTAAATTACACGATAGAGGATATACGACACGGCGAATATTGATCGGTCAGCGGAGATGAAATGACGTGACGGCGACCAATCAGCGCAGAGCAGTGCGCGGAGATGCTCCCCCTGGATTACAAGTCGAAAAACCTTTATCGTGTATTTTACAAAAAATAGGCGGAGATTTGTAAAATGAAAATTTCTCGCCGTTCCCGGAGCAGTGGGGTCCCCTTGGATTACAAGTCGAAAAACCTTTATCGTGTATTTTACAAAAAATAGGCGGAGATTTGTAAAATGAAAATTTCGGGCCCGCAGCGGAGTCAAGTGAGAAGCGGTCGGCAGACGGACAGGCAACGGTAAAGCGCGCAGTACGCGGCCACTATCCTGCACGCAGGGGAACCGACCAAACCACACAAGGGCTCGTGTCTCGCCAGCCACCCGGGCAGCCAGCAGGAAGTAGTTGTGAATGCAGCGGAGTTTTGGATCCTATGCAAATTGAACGACACCGTATGCAAATCATGTTAGATTATCATAATATGTAAGATTCATCGATCCTACAACATGCTATTTTAAGGTGGAATGATGCTATTTTAAGGTGGAACGATACAGTTAGGATACCCTGTCGGTTTTTGTGTATAACTCGTGCTGTACTTAACATTTTTAGTGGAGTATTCCACGCCGAGATATGATTCGTTGAAAAAAGGCATTTTAAAACAGTTTTCCCAATTTAACTAAACCAGAGTTAATATTACGTAATAAAAATTTAACTCAAGTTAGATACACCAAATGTACATGCCCACAAAATTTTTTAGCAAAATCCCTACTATTGAAGTTTTTTAATTTCGTTTTATAGCTAAAATTGTTGAAATAAAAAAAAAATGATAGTAGAGATTTCGTTAAAAACTTAAAAACTGGCTCAGAATTATGGTACAACTGCTGTGTTAAAAGTTGGGAACAAACTAAATCCTATAAAATGACTAAATTTTCATTTTATATTTTTATATTTTTTTGATTTGACGTCAGGAAACTACATATTGAAATGTTTGTTTAAAACTAGCTTTTAAGATACCAACTTGGACGAAGCAGTAGCCGAGTGGTTAGAGAGTCGGACCGAAATCCAGGAGTTCTAGGTTTGCGTCCCCCTGGGCGATATTTTTAACCTCACAAAAATGTTGTTTTTTTTAATTTTTAACTTTTTAATTAAAAAAAGTGTTCATTATTCAATACTGTATTCAACCCCGAGCCCCGAATGCGTGTTTTGAGGTGGTTTTGAGGTAAAACCGGTATATAGTCAGAATGCCCCCCAAGGGGAGGGTCGCAACCCCCCTAGGACCCCCGGGGGGTCGAATTGAAAAACGGAGGTCGGATTCGTCATCAGGACTTCCGAAAACCCCCGAGTACATGTTTTGGGGAGAAATGGTTAAATTTTTGCAACCGTATCGTTCTACCGCCTTAATAAAAGCAAGAATATATAAGACAAGACTCGTCTTATATATTCTTGATAAAAGAAACCCAAACCCTTAAGGGTTGACTCACACCGGAGTCGTAAGCGACAACGCATTTCGTCGTTACTACGGCAAAGTGAGCCACTGTCATTATAAAATACACGTGACTGTGACTGATTTTAGATTTCCAACAGTACGTTACTAACCACGAAATAAGTCACAGTCGCGTGTATTTTATAATGACAGTGGCTCATTTTGCCGTAGTAGCGACGATTTACGCCGCAGCACCAAGTGACTGTGTAATCGCAAGGATTTAAGGTTGGTTCATGTCCTTTGGACAAAATCCAAAGGACAATTTTAGAAAAGCCAAAACGTCCTTTGGACTATTTCCTTTGGACGAAGTATGAATGCTACTTAAAATTTGTCCTTTGGACTTTGTCCAAAGGAAATAATCCAAAGGGAAAAATCCAAAGGACAAAAACTATGAACACGTTGTCCTTTGGATTTTGTTCTTTGAACTTTGTCCTTTGGACAAAGTCCAAAGGACGTTTTTACGCTGTATTTGTCCTTTGGACAAAGTCCAAAGGACTTTTGTCCTTTGGACTTTATCCAAAGGAAGTTTTGTCATAAGTATGAACCAGCCTTTAAACGCGCGGAACGCGTTGTCACTTATCACTAATCCAAATCTTACATTAAGGTGGGATGCTCGTTGTCTTCGGCCCAGTTCATCCACGTGTGCATGTCCAGGAGGAAGTAGTTGTGAATGCAGCGGAGTTTTGGGGCCTTGGTTAGGTTCGTATTGGGCGGGGGATTGTGATCCTCCACGCAGCTCCCCCGCCCGGATATCACCAGTCCCATGCAAAACACCAGCATTACCTGTAAAAAATTTAATTTAATTCAACTAATAGTTTTTTTAATTCAACTAATATTTTAATATTTTTTAATTAAACTAATATTTTAGTAGTTTAAAACTTGGTCCTTCACGCAGTTCCCCCGGCTGGATATCACCAGTCCCATGCAAAGCACCAGCATTACCTGTAAAACATTTAATTTAATTCAACTAATAGTTTTTTTTAATTCAACTAATATTTTAATATTTTTTAATTAAACTAATATTTTAGTAGTTTAAAACTTGGTCCTTCACGCAGTTCCCCCGGCCGGATATCACCAGTCCCATGCAAAACACCAGCATTACCTGTAAAAAATTTAATTTAATTCAACTAATAGTTTTTTTAATTCAACTAATATTTTAATATTTTTTAATTAAACTAATATTTTAGTAGTTTAAAACTTGGTCCTTCACGCAGCTTCCCCGGCCGGATATCACCAGTCCCATGCAAAACACCAGCATTACCTGTAAAAAATTTAATTTAATTCAACTAATAGTTTTTTTAATTTAACTAATATTTTAATATTTTTTAATTAAACTAATATTTTAGTAGTTTAAAACTTGGTCCTTCACGCAGCTTCCCCGGCCGGATATCACCAGTCCCATGCAAAACACCAGCATTACCTGTAAAAAATTTAATTTAATTCAACTAATAGTTTTTTTAATTCAACTAATATTTTAATATTTTTTAATTAAACTAATATTTTAGTAGTTTAAAACTTGGTCCTTCAAGCAGCTTCCCCGGCCGGATATCACCAGTCCCATGCAAAACACCAGCATTACCTGTAAAAAATTTAATTTAATTCAACTAATAGTTTTTTTAATTCAACTAATATTTTAATATTTTTTAATTAAACTAATATTTTAGTAGTTTAAAACTTGGTCCTTCACGCAGTTCCCCCGGCCGGATATCACCAGTCCCATGCAAAACACCAGCATTACCTGTAAAAAATTTAAATTAATTCAACTAATAGTTTTTTTAATTCAACTAATATTTTAATATTTTTTAATTAAACTAATATTTTAGTAGTTTAAAACTTGGTCCTTCACGCAGTTCCCCCGGCCGGATATCACCAGTCCCATGCAAAACACCAGCATTACCTGTAAAAAATTTAAATTAATTCAACTAATAGTTTTTTTAATTCAACTAATATTTTAATATTTTTTAATTAAACTAATATTTTAGTAGTTTAAAACTTGGTCCTTCACGCAGTTCCCCCGGCCGGATATCACCAGTCCCATGCAAAACACCAGCATTACCTGTAAAAAATTTAAATTAATTCAACTAATAGTTTTTTTAATTCAACTAATATTTTAATATTTTTTAATTAAACTAATATTTTAGTAGTTTAAAACTTGGTCCTTCACGCAGTTCCCCCGGCCGGATATCACCAGTCCCATGCAAAACACCAGCATTACCTGTAAAAAATTTAAATTAATTCAACTAATAGTTTTTTTAATTCAACTAATATTTTAATATTTTTTAATTAAACTAATATTTTAGTAATTTAAAACTTGGTCCTTCACGCAGTTCCCCCGGCCGGATATCACCAGTCCCATGCAAAACACCAGCATTACCTGTAAAAAATTTAATTTAATTCAACTAATAGTTTTTTAATTCAACTAATATTTTAATATTTTTTAATTAAACTAATATTTTAGTAGTTTAAAACTTGGTCCTTCACGCAGTTCCCCCGGCCGGATATCACCAGTCCCATGCAAAACACCAGCATTACCTGTAAAAAATTTAAATTAATTCAACTAATAGTTTTTTTAATTCAACTAATATTTTAATATTTTTTAATTAAACTAATATTTTAGTAGTTTAAAACTTGGTCCTTCACGCAGTTCCCCCGGCCGGATATCACCAGTCCCATGCAAAACACCAGCATTACCTGTAAAAAATTTAATTTAATTCAACTAATAGTTTTTTTAATTCAACTAATATTTTAATATTTTTTAATTAAACTAATATTTTAGTAGTTTAAAACTTGGTCCTTCACGCAGTTCCCCCGGCCGGATATCACCAGTCCCATGCAAAACACCAGCATTACCTGTAAAAAATTTAATTTAATTCAACTAATAGTTTTTTTAATTCAACTAATATTTTAATATTTTTTAATTAAACTAATATTATAAAATCCCCGGAAAACACAAAAAATAATTAAACTAATATTTTAGTAGTTTAAAACGTGGTCCTCCACACAGTCTCCCCGCCCGGATATCACCAGTCCCATGCAAAACACCAGCATTACCTGTAAAAAATTTAATTTAATTCAACTAATAGTTTTTTTAATTCAACTAATATTTTAATATTTTTTAATTAAACTAATATTTTAGTAGTTTAAAACTTGGTCCTTCACGCAGTTCCCCCCGGGCCATATCACCAGTCCCATGCAAAAAACCAGCATTACCTGTAAAAAATTTAATTAAATTCAACTAAAATTTTTTTTAATTCAACTAATATTTTAATATTTTTTAATTAAACTAATATTTTAGTAGTTTAAAACTTGGTCCTTCACGCAGTTCCCCCGGCCGGATATCACCAGTCCCATGCAAAACACCAGCATTACCTGTAAAAAATTTAATTTAATTCAACTAATAGTTTTTTTAATTCAACTAATATTTTAATATTTTTTAATTAAACTAATATTTTAGTAGTTTAAAACTTGGTCCTTCACGCAGTTCCCCCGGCCGGATATCACCAGTCCCATGCAAAACACCAGCATTACCTGTAAAAAATTTAATTTAATTCAACTAATAGTTTTTTTAATTCAACTAATATTTTAATATTTTTTAATTAAACTAATATTTTAGTAGTTTAAAACTTGGTCCTTCACGCAGTTCCCCCGGCCGGATATCACCAGTCCCATGCAAAACACCAGCATTACCTGTAAAAAATTTAATTAAATTCAACTAATAGTTTTTTTAATTCAACTAATATTTTAATATTTTTTAATTAAACTAATATTTTAGTAGTTTAAAACTTGGTCCTTCACGCAGTTCCCCCGGCCGGATATCACCAGTCCCATGCAAAACACCAGCATTACCTGTAAAAAATTTAATTAAATTCAACTAATAGTTTTTTTTAATTCAACTAATATTTTAATATTTTTTAATTAAACTAATATTTCAGTAGTTTATAACTTTGTCCTTCACGCAGTTCCCCCGGCCGGATATCACCAGTCCCATGCAAAACACCAGCATTACCTGTAAAAAATTTAATTTAATTCAACTAATAGTTTTTTTAATTCAACTAATATTTTAATATTTTTTAATTAAACTAATATTTTAGTAGTTTAAAACTTGGTCCTTCACGCAGTTCCCCCGGCCGGATATCACCAGTCCCATGCAAAACACCAGCATTACCTGTAAAAAATTTAATTAAATTCAACTAATAGTTTTTTTTAATTCAACTAATATTTTAATATTTTTTAATTAAACTAATATTTCAGTTAAAAACGTGGTCCTCCACGCAGTTCCCCCGGCCAGATATCACCAGTACACCAGCATTACCTGTAAAAAATTTAATTTAATTCAACTAATAGTTTTTTTAATTCAACTAATATTTTAATATTTTTTAATTAAACTAATATTTCAGTTAAAAACGTGGTCCTCCACACAGTCTCCCCGCCCGGATATCACCAGTCCCATGCAAAACACCAGCATTACCTGTAAAAAATTTAATTTAATTCAACTAATAGTTTTTTTAATTCAACTAATATTTTAATATTTTTTAATTAAACTAATATTTTAGTAGTTTAAAACTTGGTCCTTCACGCAGTTCCCCCGGCCGGATATCACCAGTCCCATGCAAAACACCAGCATTACCTGTAAAAAATTTAATTTAATTCAACTAATAGTTTTTTTAATTCAACTAATATTTTAATATTTTTTAATTAAACTATTAATTTATTAGTTAAAAACTTGGTCTTTCACTCAGTTCCCCCGGCCGGATATCACCAGTCCCATGCAAAACACCAGCATTACCTGTAAAAAATTTAATTTAATTCAACTAATAGTTTTTTTGATTCGACTCGTATTTTAATATTTTTTAATTAATCTAATATTTTAGTAGTTTAATACTTGGTCCTTTACACACAGTTCCCCGCCCGGATATCACCAGTCCCATGCAAAACACCAGCATTACCTGTAAAAAATTTAATTTAATTCAACTAATAGTTTTTTTAATTCAACTAATATTTTAATATTTTTTAATTAAACTAATATTTTAGTAGTTTAAAACTTGGTCATTCACGCAGTTCCCCCGGCCGGATATCACCAGTCCCATGCAAAACACCAGCATTACCTGTAAAAAATTTAATTAAATTCAACTAATAGTTTTTTTTAATTCAACTAATGTTTTAATATTTTTTAATTAAACTAATATTTCAGTAGTTTAAAACTTGGTCCTTCAC
>JASAMX010002502.1:0-10241 GCA_030248175.1 Microlaimidae sp. YZB2_3 | reverse complement strand
AAACATTAAAAAATTTACTCATTTTTTAAAAAAAACGCCCATCGTCTAATAAAGATATGAATACAATTATTTTTCATATCCAAAACTTTAATGTAATTTTAAGCAGTATACAATACAAAAATTAAGTCTGGGTAACTCCGTAAAATTGTATGGAACCTGAAAAAACCATATAAAATAGTGTGTTTTTCTTCTGTTTAAATTTTTTTAGTTAGACCTGATTTAACCACTTTTTTGAAAATTAGCTTTATTTGGACTTTTGTTTTGTGCTTGATTTTTCTGGATTGATGATTTATTTTTAAACAAAAAAAACCACACCATTGTAAATGGTTTTTCCAGGTTCCATACAATTTTACGAGCTTACCCAGACCAGTCTTTTCTGGCATTAAATTTTTGGAGCTTCATAGTGTTCCATATAAAAAAGACTTTTTTTCTGTTTCGATTTTGATAAATTTTCGTCTATTGAAACATTGTATCCCGCAGCGCTCACACCTCACCCAAGATTTATATCATTTTATTTTTTAAAATATTTTTATTGTTGCTATATGGTTGCTAATTAGTGTAAGGATATTTTTTCGCTTTTCCCGTTGAAAATTAGTAATTTTTATAAAAAGGTTAAGAGGAACTATGATTTAAACCAAAAAAATAACCACAAGATAATATTATTACTGAATGAAGTTACTTAATATGTAATGCAGTAAGAAAAAAAAAGTGTCACACAATTACCCCATTACCTAATGCGTAACTTCACGAAAAAAACGGGTCGTTTTTCACATGAACAGAGGTTTAACTACGGGCAATAGAGCATATACGAGAATAAAATTCAGGTGAGGCGGCAATTTAGCATCTACGTGCAAAAAATCAGCTCCAAATAGTTATTACAAGAAAAAATTTTTGGGGGACCCAAAAAAAAAGTTAAGCAAATTAAGCTTATTGGTATGAAATTCAGGTATGTTTAGCAAAAGTTTTTAGGTTTTTAATACCAGAAAAATATGGGTAATAATGTAGTTATGTAAAATGTTTAGATTTTTAATTGGCTAAAAAACTATTAAAGGTTTTGTTGATTTCGATGACGCCATCAACGACGGTTAACCGCGCAGTGACTTAACCCATTTAATATAAGGGAAAGAGCGCTCCACGCTCTTCCCTGATTAAATAACCTATTTTAACAATTATTTGTCAAATTACTTAATTTGGAACAAAAGTGTGATTTTTTAAAGTACAAAAGTCAACTAATTTTCGTATATTTTGTGAAAACGCGGAAATTAAAAAAATTATGCGTTCTAATTTATTTTTATACGTTATAACCGCTCAATATAAATTGGTCTGCTTATGCATCGGTTAACAATACAAATTTACGAAGTTAGTCGGATATAATTACTTCATAATCAAAATATCAAAAATTTAAAGAATTTATTACGCAGACAAAAATGTGATTAAAACCTTAGAAATAACAAATACTGGTAAAACAATGTTAATTATTTTTTACGTTAAATTTTGTTTTCATTTTTTTAGAGCAATATTAAAAGTGAGACAACAAAAAAACAAAACAGCAGATCAACGATTTTAATCTGCTGTTTTTTAATATTAAATGTTTTAACGATTAGTAAAATATAAATTTTATGGTAATTAAGTGTTGTTTTAGGTTTCATTGGATGCTGCTCTTTATATCAAAAATGAAACCGAGTATCTTCCCTGGGCTGTTTTTATTAAAAACTTCAATTATATTGGTAGTATGTTGGAAGGTGAAGATATATACGCTGTCTTTGCGGTAAGTAATGCGCAAAATATATAAATGCGACACAATGATATTTTTGTGTTTTTTCTACAGGTTTTTTTTGTGTTTTTTTCTTTCATGATACGGGGCTTTTTTGGATCTTTTTTTGGGTTTGTTTAAATTTAATTTGAACTTTACATTAATTAATGCTGTTGGCGTAATTCAAAGAATGTATCACGTGTATAAATTTCTCTTGGATTGGCGTACATCTGCTAGCATACTATAGAGTAGAATGTCATGTGGTAAGTTGTTCTTGTAGGTAGATTATTCCCAGTGATATCACTATCCGGCATCGTAAAAGCAAGAATGCATAAGAGTAGAAAATGTCCGACTGTGCGTTAAACAGTTGTTCAAATTGTAGGTAGATTATTCCACAGTGTATATTTTTTATCACGTAGAAATAAAAATTTGCGAACGCAAAACTCCTAGATGAAGTTTTTCAACATATTACACTGTCAAATAATTTAAACTAGTCAAAATATTCCATGTTTTAACATATAAAATCATTTATACGTCCGATGCAACACAAAGTTATAATATTTGACAACATTACGTGAAAAAAAAACCTCATCTGAGTATTTTACGTTCACAGATTTTTGCAGTTCGAAGTTTGCAAAATGAAAAATTGTAAACGCAAAATGCACACAACAAATTTTTCTACAATACTGTGAAATAATTCAAATTATTCAAAATATTTGATGTTTTAACATGTATTTTACGTTGGACTCAAGGAAAGCGGTGAATATTTGACAACGTCACGTGAAAAAAAACATCATCAAAAAGTTATACGTTTGCGGTTTTTTTGTTTGCAAATTCGCGGTTATCATAGATAGATAGATAGATAGAAATATTTATTGCACACGTTACTACAAGTAACTACAAAGTACAATATTTAAAATATAAAATTATATATCAATTAAGAACATTACACATAGAAAAATGTTTGTGAATTTTGATCCTATAAACTACTAAAAGTTGCAAGGGCTTTGAAATAAAATTGGATAAATTTTTATGCGGGTTGAACCGTATTACAATAATTTTTAATAATTATATGAATATTATTTTAATAAATTATGGTCAAACAAGCACCAAAAAAAACAACTTATAAAATATACGTATTTAGTTTATTAGCAAATCCAGTAAGTGTATTAGAAAAAACAATTTCACGAGACAATGAGTTCCACAAATTAATTACTCGATTACTGAAAATATGTTTGTTTATTTCGAGTCGAGTTTTTTTATTAATTATTTTTAAACCGTTTCCTTTTATGCGGGTATCTTCGTTGATATTAAAAAATTGAGATTGATTAATATTGACAAGGCCATTTAATATTTTGTAACATAATTTTAAATCATTTTTTAACTGTCTTGTTTCAAGTTTTTCTAAACCCAATTCTGCTAATCTCGTTTCGTAATCAATGATTGGAAATGAACATCTTAAATATATTGGTAAAAACTTTTTGAGCTCTTTCAATAGATTCGATATCTTTTTTTAAAAAAGGTGACCATACATAAGATTCAAACTCTACTAATGGACGAATGTAAGTCTTATAGGCTTGTAATAAAATGCTCATATCCCTTGTTTGGAAGACTCTAAATAAAGTTAATATGCTGCCAAGAGCCTTAACCGCTATCTCTGAGCAATACATAGAAAATTTTAGGTCTTGTGTTATTTTCATACCTAAGTCTTTGACTGCTTCTTCTTTAATTATTTTAATATTGTTTAAATTATACACAAAATTATCAGTTTTAGGCCCCAGTGATAAAACACAGCATTTTACCATAGCAACAGTTAGTTGCCATTTTGAGACCCAAGAACAGAGGTTGTCCAGTGTTTTTTGAAATTGAAATCTTTGGTCTGGATTACTGTAATCAAAATAAAACTTCGCGTCATCGGCAAAAAGTTTTATTTTGGCTTCAGGTCCTAAGCAGTCTGGAAGGTCATTTATATATAAAAGGAACAAAAGCGGTCCCAAAACACTACCTTGAGGGTCACCGCTAACAACCGGAGAAAATTCGGAAAAAAACTGGGTATCCTATGCTTTCGTCATCAATCACTACTTGTTACCGCCTTCCTGTAAGAAATTCTGAAATCCAATTAAATAGTTCATATTTGATTCCGTAATATTTAAGTTTTTTTAAGAGTTTAGGGTGGCTGACAAAGTCGAATGCTTTTGAGAAATCAATATACATAGCATCGACTGACTTTTTTTCATCTAAGGCATTAAGCCAATCACAAAGGGTTGTTAATAAGTTTAAACCAACAGACCTGCCTGCCAAAAAACCGTATTGTTCATTAGTTATTAATTTATTCTTGATGAGAAAATTTAGTATATCATCAAAAACAATGCTTTCCATAACTTTAGAACAGACTGACGTTAGCGATATACCTCAGTAATTATTTTTTTTACACGCTATACCTTTCTTAAAAATTGGACTTAGGAATGCTTTCTTCCAAACCTCAGGAACTGACCCTGACTCCATTGAAAGTTCAAAAATACGCGCCAAAGGGCAAGAAATTTTATCCGCGACATTTTTAAGGTAAAATGCTGGAATTTTATCTGGCGTTTTTGATAATTTTGAAGGTAATTGTTTTAATTTTTTTGTTACAATATCGACAGGAAATAATACATTAAAAATACCTTGGTTTTCAGAAACACGGTGTTTGAACTCTGGCATAATGCCATTGTCTTTGGTGAATAAACTATTAAAATAATTTTTAAAAATTTTACATTTCTCATTTACATCCAAAGTCAATGTACCATCCGATCTTTTTATTGGACCAATTTGCAAAAAGCCGCTTTTCAGTTTTTGTTGGCGTACTTATAAAATTGTTTAATATCTCCGCTACCAAGTGCGTCGATTTCTAAGTAATCTTCATGTAGAATAATCTTCAGTATTACGTAGAAAAACTGTCATGTAGATTACACCACAAATTGTAGATTATTCCACAGGTCGTAGTAGATTTTTTTACATGATAACAAATTTACACCCTGGAATAATCTACCTATAATTTGAACAACTGTTTAACACGCAGTCGGACATTTTCTATTCTTATGCATTCTTGATAAAACGTTGTCGCTTGATTCAAATGAAATTAATACAATATATCTGTTTGATTTTCAAAAAAAAATATTGATTACTGCAGTATGTATTTTAGACATTTTTTGCTTCGAAAAAGGTCATGAAATTGTTTAACAACATAAAAGGTTAAACAAAAAATTATAAAATTTTGAATCTATAATTTTTCTCTTTTTTTAATATTTTTTTTATTTTTCTGCTTAAAATAGGTTTAAAAAATTAACTGATTATAGGAATATATTTTCTCATATAATATTTAATATTTGCAAAAAATTTTGGGCAAGGGGTTTGTGGAGCCTCAAGGAAACTTGGATATGTTAGAGAATATTGAACCTTTAAGTTTTTGTAATAGTTTTTGTTTTTCAAAAAGTTTTTTTGGAAGAAAACATTGATTTTATTACATTTTTTGGAGAATCATTAAATTAATGTGTCATTAATAAAAACTTAATTAATTAATTGATTATGAAACACATTACAGAAGAAAATAGAAATACCATCGACTTTTACAGATTTCATGGCGAGTTTGATTAATTTAAGTTACATCCGTTTTTAAAATAAAATTTTAGGAATACATGCGCCAGCAGATGATTGACGAATACAACAGATTAGGTTGGGTTAAAAAAGAAGGCGAAGGCAAACTGAAAACATACCTGCGCTTGGATATCGTCACTTACAGTTGTAATTTTGGTCTCCAAGACTGCTTAAACGAAAGTAAACGATACTTCAAACAATGGCTACAAACTAATAGCACTCCCGAGTAAGAAAGTTGATAAATTATGTTTTTAGAAAGCTACTTCACATTAGAATGACAAGTGATAAGTGATAAGCAATAAGTGAAAGGTGAAATGCGTTTACACTGAGTGAAAAATGACAATTAAAAACTTTTTTTTACACCGGAGTGGCAAGTGGTAAGAGACAAGCCGTTTTCAACTTAGTAATTATAAAACTAACAAGCCAATTCCAAAATTTTCAATATTGTCATTGTTGGCAAAAAAATCATAATTTTTTTAAATTTTTGTAGACGCATTTCCCTTAAATAAGTTCCGTCTACAAAAACAGTAACAGCACTCATAAAGCATATATCAATGGCATGTAGCCGCACTCATAAAGCGCGATTAACCAAGGATCAACCAAAGATTAAGTATGGACGTTTTTGTTTCATGGACAAGGAGAGAATCGAATTAAAAAGCTGATGAAAACTGACTATAAATGCGGTTTTTGGATTTTTTGTCATATTTTATGACTTGAAAAGTATACATACTGTTTTAACTAAAGTATTTTTATATAAAAAATTCTCAAATTTTAGGAATATTTGAAAAAAGTTAAATACATGATATTGTTAATTTTTAATTTCGAAATAAAAAATAAAATTAAAAAAGACAAATTTTATTTTGATTTTGCATTGGTTCACGTTATTAATTTAAATTGATAAAAAATTAATTCCTCTGTATGTTTGATTATTTTATAAGTTTATTGTACATTAATAATCATTATTTAAAGGAATTGAGTCGTTTATCAGTTTATATTGTATTATGTGAGCCAATGCAAAAGCCAATCAACAATCGTTGGTTAATCCTTGGTTAATCGCGCTTTATGAGTGCGGCTACAGATAATTAATAAATTACGTCCTGCTCAATAAATTACTATGTTAATCTACTTGCTCAGCCTTAAAAGAAAATTTTAAAAAGTGCAAAGGTTAGAAACAAGCTTAATTTTTTTTTTGTAAATAACCTATTTTTTTACAATTCAATCATGTGTTAGCCATTTCAATGCTTTGTCATTTCTTACTTTAGTGTAAAGTGAACGCGTGTCATTTGTCAGTTCTCATTTGTCACTTCCCATTCCGGTGTGAATAAATTTTGTTGTATAAATCGTAAATTTATGGGAACATAAGACAACCAATTAAAATTATTGAGCGGTTATGAGGTTTCTATTAAAAACCACAAAATAAAGCGAAATTTTTTTAAAAGCCACCTTTTCAAAAAATATACAAAAATTAATCGACTTTAGACGCTGAAATAAGCATTCCTGTTATAAATAAAAGATATGACAAATAAATTGTTAAAATAAGATATAAGTGAATGATATTAAACAGGTTTTAACTAAAATTTTTGTTTTATTTTTTGTTAGATATTCGACTTAACATTGCAAATCATCGAGGCCAGTTAATGTTCAATTTAATGTTCGATGTTTAAAATTAATTAGGACTCGTTTAATTCAATTTGATACAATATCAAAATCTTCATTATAAAATTTATGTTTGCAGTGTTTTTAAATCTTGTGACACATGCCGCGTATGTGTCCCTTCCGTGAAAACTCAAAGTACAAGCGTTAATAAAAGGCGAATTATTTTTCTCTTTTACTGTCCGGCCTGTGGTTTAATGGATAGCATGCCGGAGTCAACTTTGGAGGTTACGGGTTCAATTCCTGTATTGGCCAAATTTTTCAATAAATCTGGCTGCCTAAATTTTTCAGCGCCTGGTTATTTTCGCTTCCACTTTGGGTCGTCACACTCTTTAAAATGTTTAATTTATTTTCAACCATTTTTAGCAGCTTTATATTTAGTTTTAACAAAATCTTAACTTACTTTGACGGAAAAAAATTTGTGCACTATATAATTTTTATATGCTTGTTTTCTATATTTTTAAATTTATCAATGAGCTTAAGTTATTTTTGCTATGAGTAGTTAAGATGAAAATAATCCGTAAAAAAGTACGGCTATGTTTATTATTTAATGTTTACTATTTAAAATAGATATAGAAAAAAAATGCGCAAAATACTATTTCGAAAATGCTAAGCCTGTTTTTTTTCACTATAGATAATATTTACAAAGTACATTTTTTCGGTTATAAAACTTCATAAAATTATTTATTTTAAGATTGTCCAAAAGTACTCAGCACGTAGCTCTATGTTATGGAATAAGATATGGAACACTGATGGAATTCAACATAGCTTGGCAACGTTATAATAATTCGCAAAGCTCCGATTCTGAAAGATTTGATGCAATCAAACATTTATCTTGTACAAAAGATCCCGAACTATTACAAAGGTAAGTTTCGACCCATTTTTCTATAAAAATTTTGCGTTTGCAATAAATGCATTGAGTATGGTGTTTAAATACACTGCTCCAGCAAGTCTTATCCCGGTAAGTACGTCTCTTGAATCTGCCTCCGGAATCCTGGGGCCGGTCCACTAAACGCGTGCTGACTAGGTGCTAAGTTAGCACGTTGTTAAAAATTCTTGATAATGTTTTAATTTCGGTGTTTTTTCTCAATATATCTTATGGAACTCTTTTTTTTAAGTGATAAATTAATATTTACACAATTTTATACATATTTGCTTTAAATAAAAGCTAATAAAGCCTTAACCTCTAGTTATGAGTTTTTTTAACCCTTAACTAGGGGTTATTGCCTAATTAGCTTGTATTGATACCAAATATGCATAAAATTAATGAAATATAAATTTATGCCATGCAGACAAAGAGTTTAATAAGATTTCTTCAGAAAAAACCCAGAAATTAAAACTTTACCAAGAGTTTTAAACAACGTGCTAAAATAGCACCTAGTCAGCACGCGTTTAGTGGACCGGCCCCTGGAGGCAGGTAAGAGACACGTAAAACTACCTCGGAGGCAGCTAGAAGGCAGGGTGGAGGTAGGTGGGAAGCAGCAAAATTTCCGATGGAGGCAGGTAGAAGGTAGGGAAAAACCATTTTTCTTAATTAAGGTACCCCGTCCTTACGGTTATGCTCACCCAATTGCGTTATCAACACAGAATTGACTTTAAGTTAAAAATTAAGAGATCGCTAGATTACCAGAGGTCAAGTACACTAACGGCATGTTAATCGACCAAAGTCACGTAAGGAATAATTTGCATACGATGTGGTTTAATTTGCATGTTGGCGCGCAGCTAATTGGTCGTTTCGTATGATGTTCAGTTTAGTAATAGTATTTTGAGTAGTTTTTAAGCCGTTTTCCCAAAAAATGAGGTGATTCGACAGTTGCGAACGCACTTTCTACTCTCAATATCTCTTACGTGACTTTAGTCGATTACCTGTTAGTTAGTTGTTGTTAAAAACAGTTGTTGTTACTTGAATTGTTTTTTTTAACATCATAGATTTTTAAGTTTCAATGGAAAATATTTAAATAATCTAAAGAATATTTATTTCACATATAAAAACTGATAAATTGATTATTTGAACCTACATGAACACTAAATCCGTTTCATTCATATTAAATTATTTTAATGATTATTTCTTTCAATTTCAGCGTTGGTGAATCATTTATGTTCAATTGACAAATATATATTTAAATCAAAAAATATTGTTATAGTACTTATTTATACTTAAAAAATCTTTTGAATAGTGTCTGAAAAATTCTTTTAACCAACGGCTAAATATTATTTTTTTGCCTTTATACTTCGATTTCGTGATCAAAAAGTTTTTTGTTGTTATTTTCAAAATCATTATTTTATGTATAAATTGATAACAATAAGAACCTAAATGAAAACGGCAGCTAAAACAAGCAGTTTTAAATTATTAACTGTGCTGTTAAACATAAATAAATAAATGAACATAATAAAGCCAAAAATAATATATTTTTGATAAAGCTAAGCGTCATGTAAGATCTCAAAGAACTGAATTCCAGAATTCTAAATTCTACGCTGGAGAGTTGGACAAAGAGCCAAGCAATACCACACATAATAATTTCGGTCAGCAAATTTTACACGGGAAGGGACTTAGCTTGGCAGTTTTTGATGGCAAACTGGAACATTCTAGTTGAAAAGCTCAGCGAATTGGCTGGTGATCTTGCTACTGTTCTTCTTTTTGCCAACGAGTCAGAAATCCTCAAACAAGTAATTACAATAATCAAAAGTTTTAATTATACATTTTACTAGTATTTTTATATTGGATAAAAAAATAGTAGATACAATGATGGTTTGTAGATCAATGTTCTTATATTTTTTTATTTTTATATAATCTCTCAAGCAGCATACGTAACTCTACGAAGAACAACACAACATAATATTTAAATAAAATACTCCTACTAAAATACCTACTCTAAAATCGTTTACATATAATTAATTATACATAGATACTAAATGTACTTACTCCGGATATCGGAGAGCCATTTTTTATTTCCAAATAAATTATAAAAAAACACGCCTCGTTCGTGTAAATAAATGTTAAGGTTTTAATCGAAGTTTCATTTTGCTGATTAATTTAAAACTTGACAAGATGTTGCTGTTTTAAACTAAAAACCCTTTGAAACTTAAGTTTTTATTATAAAATATTACCCGAATTTTATGCAAATTGTCTAAGTTAAAATTTGTATTTGATAAAATTATTAGATGGATCATAAAGTTAGAGAGGCATTTTGGAAATTAGCTA
>JASAMX010002501.1:0-33837 GCA_030248175.1 Microlaimidae sp. YZB2_3 | reverse complement strand
CCCCCGGGTTTAAACGGGGGGGCAATTCTAAAACGGGGGGCACGAGGGGGCAACTTTTTTGAAACGGGGGGGGGCAATAAAACAGGGGGCAAGCAGGGGGAAAAAAGAGAAAAAAAGGAGAAAAAAGGAGAAAAAAGAAGGGAAAAGAGAAAAAAGGGACAAAAAAAGCGAAAATAAGGTAAAAATAGGTCTGAAATGGATTAAAATACATTGAAATATGCTAAAAACTGCAAAAAATTGCGATGGCGTCATTATAGGTCAAAAATGGCGTCATGATTTTAGGGTACTTTTTCATTTTTTGGCGGGGGGTGGGGGCAATAAAACGGGGGGGGAGAAATCCTCCAATAAAACGGGGGGGCCTTTCCAGACCGTGCACAGATCTGCACTATTCAACATCTACACCGCAGACATCCAGACCTGTGCAGTGCCCCCCCGGGGTTTAAACGGGGGGCAATTCTAAAACGGGGGGCACGGGGGGAACTTTTTTGAAACGGGGGGGGACAATAAAACGGGGGGGGGACAAGCAGGGGGGAAAGAAAAAAAAAAGAGAAAAAAAGGTAAAAAAGAGAAAAAAAGAAGGGAAAAGAGAAAAAAGGGACAAAGAAACGAAAAAAAGGTAAAAATAGGTCTGAAATGGCTTAAAATACATTGAAAAAGGCTAAAAACTGCAAAAAATTGCGATGATGGCGTCATCATAGGTCAAAAATGGCGTCATAATTTTAGGGTACTTTTCCATTTTTTGGCGCGGGGGGGGGGGCAATCCTCCAATAAAACGGGGGAGGCATTTTCAGACCGTGCACAGGTCTGGACATCCCAACACTACCACCAAACGTACACATCACAACATATGCAGACGACATCACAATTCACATACAACACAAATCACAAAACCACCACATTGCACAACAACAAATACAACCTTACTTACTCGCAATACAAGCATGGACAGATACCAACTCACATTAAATGCAAACAAAACAACATCCACACTATTCACACCAGACCCTGCAGAGTGTAACACACAACTATCACTACAAATAAACAACACAGCACTCATTACAACCAAAAACCCAAAAATCCTGGGGCTCACGTTCGACCCCAAGCTTACATTCAACACACACGTCGCAAATACACACAACAAAGCACGCAAAACACTCAAAATCATAAACGCACTTACAGCAACATCGTGGGGCGAACCAAAAGAAACACTCACACACACATACAAGGCAATCACTCGACCAATAATCGAGTATGCTAGCACAATCTGGGGCCCCACAACATCACACACAGAAATTAACAAATTACAAACAATACAAAACACAGCTCTCAGGGTCGCAACAGGGCACATTATAGACACAAACACAAACATCATTCACACAGAGGCTAAAGTCCTCCCAATAGCAACACACATTCAACTCCACGAAAAACAAGCAAAATTAGCAGCCATGTACACAAACAATCCACTCAACTATTTAACACAACAACTGCACCCAGCAGGCTCAAAAAGCAAACAATATTTCACAACAACAACTACACAACAAACATTCCAACAGACATACACAACAAAACCTACAAAGCACTAAAACAACAAATACACACAAACACAGTCACAAACCACATCAACAACACTCCAATAAATCCAATACTTCAAACAAAAGCACCAGCAATAAGCAAAGAGGAAGAAAATCTTCCTCGTGGGGTCAGGAGAACCCTCGCCCAACTCAGGGCAGGGAAATCTCCTTTCCTCTACTCCTACCTACACAAAATCAATCCAACACAACACACATCACCAAACTGCCCGCTATGCAAAACACAAATATACACAACACAACATCTTTTCACATCCATAAACATTAACACGACCTTGGGACCAGAGGACCTTTGGGCGAACTCCGCAGCGGTTGCTGATCTCCTCCGAGAGTGGGAAGAGGGGGTGAGCGAGGCGAGGAGCGTGCCGGATGGAACCAACCAGGGTTGAACGAAATTCTGGTTACTGGCAAACGACAACTCTACCCTTTTGAACTGGTTACAGATACAGTACTAAAAATGCTAAAATGGGGTGTTAATGGGGATATCTCCACAAAACATTAGGTCGCAGTCAAAATATTTTTCGATGTATGCCCCTTTTAAAATCCGAAAAAAGAGTGCACCGCCCTAAACATTTTAAGCTACTTCACTGTTCTGTTAACGCTAAATCATTTTAGTTTTTTTGGAGATTTGGTGAATTTAGTGCCAATAAAAAAAATTCGGGTTTTTATGTTTTTCGTGTTTTTATTAAAATATTTTTTTCTTTTTTTGACATTTAAATTATTTTTATTTAGTAAATTAATATAAATATTGCTGTTTTTTCAACAAGCACAAACTGTTCTTAATCGTAAATGAGACCCAATAAAAACCCCGGCTAACCATTTTTTCTAGCCGACGGAAAAGTCTACACCCAAGGAAAATCTACATCCAACTGCCATAAACTTTTTTGAGATATAAATATAATATAACCTTACCAATAATACAAAATTTGTCCAAATGGTTCGTTGCGTAGCCAATCAGGCGGAAGCTGCCAGCCGAAATACCTCATCATAACCATTGTAAAGAC
This sequence comes from Microlaimidae sp. YZB2_3, assembly GCA_030248175.1. Taxonomy (NCBI): domain Eukaryota; kingdom Metazoa; phylum Nematoda; class Chromadorea; order Desmodorida; family Microlaimidae; species Microlaimidae sp. YZB2_3. The sequence goes on along the minus strand of JASAMX010002501.1, from coordinate 31,244 downwards.
ATCCACGTACAATTGCACTTCTTCCGCGCACGATTTAATCTAAACAAACAACTATTCCTGTTTAATACGAAAAACTAAAGTTTTTAAAATAAAAACAATTTTCAATAAGTTATAAAAAGATTTTCTTTTCACCCTGTTGTGTGCTGCTGAGAGCCATAAACCCAAGTTTTGGAGAATACACAAATATTAGTTTACTATTTTTAGTAGTTGAAGCAAATAGGGCATAAAAAGTTCTTCTTTAGATGGGTAGAAACCTATTGCAAGTTGCAACGGTATTTTTTTTATTTAATTATGGCAGAATTTTAATCAAAAACATTGAAAAATTTTTAGTTTAAGTAGGTTGACAGATTATTCATTAGGTTATTCAGCTTGATTCTTACCCCTTATTAATAGGTAGGTATATAATTTAGGTAACCTGCCCAGGGACGTAACCTGGGGAAAAAATGAGGATAGTGGGTGGGTGGGGGGGGGGAAGGGGCGCCGCCGCCTCCCTTTCTCCCGAAATAGTCGCCAGATAGTAAAATTTAGGGGTTTTCAGAGGCTAAAAATTCAAAATTTTCTAGCGCCTCGCTAATCGCTCGGCGCCAAACTATAACTTTAGTACCACAATTGACCCCCAAAAACTAAAAATTTTTTCAGCTTCGCTTCGCTCAGCGGTTACTTTCTATAGTATACATACACATATACATACACATACTTTCTATAGTATACATACACATATATACACATATTTATCTTACCTAATGGTAATGTTATTTCAAGGTTAGTACAATATTTTTTATAAGTAATAAGTACTACACAGAAAGCAAAACAAACAATCATATTGGTTGATTTATGTACCTCCCCCCTCCTAAATTTTTCAGCTAAATTATAGGTCAAAAATGGCGCCATAATTTTAGGATACTTTTTCATTTTTTGACGAGAGGGGCAATAAAACGAGGGGAAAATCCTCCGGGGGGCATTTCCAGACCGTGCACAGGTTTGCGATTTTTTAAGATTTTTTTGCGCAGTCGCGCAATTTTTAATGTTATACGTTTTTAAAGCTAGAGTTTTTCGCGTTAAACTAAAAAAGCACTGCAAATTAAAGCGAAAATAAGGACTTCGCGCGAATGATTTTAATGGTATTTTGAAAATTTGTAGTACAATCCCCCTTTCGAAAAATTTGTATGGATTACATTACGATCCCGTCCCTTTCCGAAATCTTGGCTACGCCCCTTATTGTACGATAATTTAAATCGCATTTTCCACAATCCTCCGCTAATCCTTTCCATCCCATCATAATTTTAAAATTAATTTAACAATACCATCACGATTAAATAAATAACCCGAACCAACCTGGTCCAACTCCAAGTGCCTGGTGATCCAGTAGGGGGACAGGGTACACTGATTGTTGAAAGACTTCCTGAAAAGCCATTGGGCCAGCGACCGCACGCCGAACCGCTCAAAGTCGAAATGAGCGGTGAGGTAGGGCCAGCGGACACAGACGTTTCGCAGGTCGATAAAGTTGCACACGAAGGCGTAGAAGGAGTCCGTGAGGTGCTTGCGGTCCCGCTCCAGTCCCATTCCTACTTTTACCGCAGAGCCTTGCAAGAAGCTACGCAGGGACTCTGGTAGTTGTTTAAAGAAACAGGACCTAAATTAAAAAGCATTAGTGTTTTTACCTGCACTTCGGAATTTTAAATTGCAATTTTTCCCTTTCCCTGGAACATTTATTATTTATTTGAGAAATTTTAATAAAACATAAAAAATGTTTTTGTATGCTTTTTTATTTCAAAGTGAATTTTTTTTTGGTTTAAGTTTTTACTAGTGTTTGGAAGTTTCGAATTTTCTGGAACATCTCGTCTTCGGATAACTCTTCTTTCGGGTGCGAGCTTACCAACGTACTTTTCAAACACGATGTTTTTGCGCAAATAAAAAATTTATCATGGTAAAGTTTGTTTGATTTTTAGGCTTCACTAATGCTTAAGAAAAAATAATAACGTATTTAGTGTTCAATTAAAGAATATAATAACATAAACTATTTAAAAAATCGTCGTTTCTACGGCAAAATGAGCCACTGTTCTTATAAAATACACGTGACTTTGACTCATTCTGTAGTTAATAGGGTTTTATTTTAAATTTAAAATGAGCCACAGTCGCATATATTTTATACGAACTGTAGCTCATTTTGCCATAGTGATGATCAAATATACTAAAATAAAGTTTTGTTTAATTTTTTGTTAGGAAAAGGTAGGGTTTGATTGAATCAACGGTTTTAATCTTAAAATATTTGTTTTTATAACATAACAAAGACGGCTTTTTTTCAAATAATGCAACCAAACCAAAAACCAGAATATCCGTCTTTTTAAAAGAACATTCACAAAATCACAACTAAAAAACGAGTCTTCAAAAGATGATGAGATGTCGAAAGATAAAATGAAAAATAAGAAAGGAAAAAATGAAAAAAGACAAACCACATTAACAACACTCCAATAAACTCAATACTTCAAACAAAAGCATCAGCAATAAGCAACGAAGAAAATTTTCCTCGAGGGGTCAGGAGAACCCTCGCCCAACTCAGGGCGGGAAGGGAAATCTCCTTTCCTCTACGCTTACCTACATAAAATCAGTCCCACACACACAATGCACAGACCTGTGCACGGTTTGAAAATGCCCCCCGCTTTATTGGAGGATTTGCCCCCCCCCCTCCGCGGAAAAATGAAAAAGTACCAAAAATGGTGACGCCAATTTTTATCTATTATGACGCCATCACTGCATAATTTTTGCAGTTTTTAGCCTATTTCAATGCATTTTAAGCTATTTTAGACCTATTTTTTACCTTTTTTTCGCTTTTTTTGTCCTTTTTTTCTCCTTTTTTTCTTTTTTTTCCCCTTTTTTTCTCTTTTTTTCCACTGCTTGCCCCCCCCCCGTTTTATTGCCCCCCGTTTCAAAAAAATTGCCTCCCGTGCCCCCCTCGTTTTTGAATTGCCCCCCCATCGTTTAAACCCCGGGGGGGCAATGCACAGGTCTGCAATAAACATCACCAAACTGCCCGCTATGCAAAACACAAACACACACAACCATACATGGGCACGGGGGGGTTTGGGGGGGTTAATCCCCCCCCCAAATTCTAAGAAGGGGGTTTAACCCCCCACTCAGAACAAGATGGAGCATAGATGAACAAGGGGGGTTAGGGTGGGGTCCACCCCCCCTAGCCTCGAAATTTTGCCCCCCCCTCCCTAGAAAAAAATCCAGGGGGGCCCTCCCCTCCCCCCAAATTTTCGAATTTTTTACCCCTGACCCCCCTCTAGATTTTGAAATCTGACCCCCCTCCCCTTCCCTACCGAAAAAAATTTAAGTACTTTTTTAATACTAAATTTTTATCAAAAAACGTGAATTTTTTACACAAATTCATGTTTTTACACCCTTGCTTTTTATACCTGAATATCGCTTTTTATTTAATAAAAAGTAGTATTATCTTATAAAAAAACTATTATTAAACCTTTAATGGTTTAAAAGTATTTTGCTTCGGAGATTGGACCCCACCTGACTCCCCTTCCCCTCTAGGTTTCAAAATCTTCCACCCTGGGTCGACCCCCCCTAGAAAGCTAGGGGGGTTCGACCCCCCCTAGGACCCCCCTTCTAGATTTTGAAATGTAACTTTCCCGGGGTAAACACCCCCCTCTGGCTTTTTGACCGTGTTCATCTATGGGGGGGAGAAAAAGTTAACCCCCCCAATTTTGGAAAAATGAAGAAAAAAAAATGTCTTTAAAATGACTTCTAACTGCCCCCAAACTTAATTTTTAAGGTCAAAATGAATGTTTTAAGCAATAAAAAGCTCAAAAATGCTTTAAAAATGGCTTTTTGACCTAAAATTAGCGTTTTTACCTATTTTTCCTTCAAAATCGAAAAACGATATGGGTAAAATGCACTCCAGAAAAAAAAACGATATGGGTATTTTGCGTTTCTCGGATTTTAACCCCCCCCCTAATTTGGGGGTTAGCCCCCTCACTTCGGACCAACTTGCCCATGTATGCACACAACACAACATCTTTTCACATGCACATGACATACATTAACACGACCTTGGGACCAGAGGACATTTGGGCGAACTCCGCAGCGGTTGCTGATCTCCTCCGAGAGTGAGAAGAGAGGGTGAGCAAGGCGAGGAGCGCGCCGGACGGAAACGACAAGGGTTGAACGAAACTCTGGTTGCTAGCAAAAGACAACAACAAGAAAGAGAATATTCCAGGAACCTTTTTTACAAGCTTAATATTGGTAATCGTGTTCTATGGAATGAGTGTTACAGATCTACAACATTACATTTTGGTATAATTAATTTCTTCATTAACGTGAACCTCGTGATTTTGCTTTTATTATTTTAATGACTAAATACTAAACTATCAAAATGTGGTGTTTTTTTGTTTTGAGAAAACAGATCTATACTATAGTTAGTATAAATTTAGACAAATCCAACGTGAAATTGTGAGCGTCAAATAACCACTCGTTTTTTCAGAAAATAACCACTCGTTTTTTCACCTGCAGGGAAACACGCGACGCAACTTAATAATTATTTGTTACATAATTACAGACGAAATATTTTCTATTTTTCTTGGCTTGCGCATTTATTGTTTATTTCTTCTTCGCAGAAAACGGTTACGCGTACGCCCCTGATTTCAGCCTGATAAACTTTATTTTTAATTACCTGAAAAACATTTAAAAAAACGTATGACCCATTGACAACAGTTATATTTTACCAAATCTAAGCTAAACTCTAACTCAACCAACTAGGCAAACACATGTAAACTTTCTTATTTATACCCTAAAGAATATTAAAAGGAAAGGTCTACCTAAATAATACGACATTTCCTCCGAAAGAGGCCAGTTGAATTAGACTGGTGGATCCTCGACGAGCGCTGTTGTCTCGAATGGTGGTGGGGTGGTCCCCGCCATCCACTTCGGCATCCGAGTCATAATCCCCTTCGAAACAATCCGCTTCCTCGTTGCAGCTACTGTTGGTGCAATAGCTGTCTGGTGTGAAATTCAAACGTTGCATGCGCTTCAAAATATCACTAAAAGAAAAAATATTTATTAAAAAAAATCCGCCCGTTTCGATTTTAATACTTCTATCGACAATAATAAACCAAAACCGAACAATTTATTTTGCAAAAAAAAATTCAACTAGATTTATCTTACCTACTATTCCATTTACAATTCATTCCTACAACTTGATAACGTCCCATTGATTCTAAAAACTCTGGCCACCATTTGTCAAACTGTTCCTGGTTAGTCACTACTCTAATGTGCACACTTTGACCCAAATCCCTTGCAGCTGCCATTATAATTGTGCCGTTATACCTACTAAACAAACTAAAATTCTAACACATTTAATTATAGTTTTAAATGCAATAGACGTGTCTTTAGCTTGGATAATATCAACTTTAAAAAAATAATAATAAAATGCAATAAATAGTAAGTATAAAAATCGATTTGATCGATTTAAGAGTAAAATACACATATAGAAAAAAACATCTTTGTACCCTGAATTAGACACGTAAACCTCGTTTTTGAGGGTTTTTTGGGATTAAAGTTTTCTGTAAGGAGTTATGAGCCTATTTAAACCTGAAAATTGCTTATTTTTGGCATAAACAGTTTATGCTGTGAGAAAAAAATTTGTTAAGCAACAACATAAATTAAAAACTATATTTTAACATAGCTTAAAATCTGAAGAACTTGAAAATACATTAAAAAAATTAAATATTCACATAAATTACCATAAACATGCACAAAATTTTTTGGCTTTAAAAGCTTATATAAATTCAGTTTCGCTCAATTTCATTATGGTAAGCCCAAGCAAAACTTAAAAATAAAGCTAAACTGTTTTTAACATATTTATATTTGATTATCTTTAAGAATTTCTTTTTTTCAAAACTAAAATTAAGCAAGTTTTTAACCGGCTAAAATTAGTTGTGAAAAATCGAATTATTTTAAAAAAGCATAATTTAACAGACCTGTGCACGGTCTGGAAATGCCCCCCCGTTTTATTGGAGGATTTGACCCCCCCCCCCGGTTTTATTGTCCCCTCCCCCCCCCGTCAAAAAAATGAAAAAGTACCCTAAAATTATGACGCCATTTTTGACCCATGATGACGCCATTATCGCAATTTTTTTGCAGTTTTTAGCCTATTTCAATGTATTTCTAAGCCATTTTAGCCCTATTTTTACATTATTTTCGCTTTTTTTGTCCTTTTTTCCCTTTTCCCTTCTTTTTTTCTTTTTTTCTCCTTTTTTCTTTTTTTTATCTTTCCCCCCCTGCTTCGCCCCCCCCCCCGTTTTATTACCCCCCGTTTCAAAAAAAGTTGCCCCCCCCCGGTTTCACCCCGGGGGGGGGGCAGTGCACAGGTCTGATTTAATAAAAATGCATCATAATACAATTTAGCTTGATTTTTATGCTTTTCTTAGGCTTAGGAAAAATAAATGTGATCAAAGCTAAGTTTAATTTTGCTTTTTCTAACAAAACAAATTTGTTGTTCATTATTTTGGTGGTCCATGTGACCATACATGGGCAGGTTCGTCCGGAGTGGGGGAAGGGGGGGCGTTAAACCTCAAAATAGGGGAAGGATTAAAATCTGAAAAACGCCAAGTACCCATATCGTGTTTTTTGGAGTACATTTTATCCATATCGTTTTTTTGATTCCAAAGAAAAATAGGTAAAAAAAAACGCTAATTTGAGGTCAAAATGCCCTTTTTATTGCATTCTTGAGCTTTTTACTTTTTAAAACATTCATTTTGACCTCAAAACTTAAGTTTGCAGGAGGCAGTTAGAAGTCATTTTAAAGACATTTTTTTCTTTATTTTTTAAAAATTGGGGGGTTAACCTTTTCTCCCACCCCATTCTATGTGGGAGGGGGGTTAAACTCCCCTTCTCAGAATTTGGGGGGTTAACCTCCCCCCGTGCCTATGTATGCATGTGAGCAGTGACTATCGAATTTCTAATTTTTTTCCAATTTTTGGATTCTCCGGACTTCTAGCAATGTTAACATTATTTTTAATTTGATTTATTGGCTTCCTAAGTTTTTTTAACAGTAAAAATTTGTGTCAGGGACGTAGCCAGGGGGGGGGGGGCGGGGGCGGGCGCCCCCCCCCCCCCCCGAAACGGTCGGACAAGCGAAAAAATAAGGAGTTGGGTGGGGGAGGGGGCGGCCGCCCCCCCTAAATGGTCGCCAGATAGTAAAATTTGGGGGTTTTCAAAGGCTAAAAATTCAAAATTTTCTAGCGCCTCGCTAATCGCTCGGCGCCAAACTTTAAAATAATCTTAGTACCCCAATGGACCCCCCAAAAATTGTTTTTGCATCGCTCAGCGGTCACTTTCTATAGTATACATACATATATATCTCGTTATTTATGTTGCCTGATGCTAATGTTATTTTAAAGTTAGTACAATAATTTTTATAAGTAATAAGTACTACACAGAAAGCAAAACAAACAATCATATTGGTTGATTTATGTACCTCCCCCCTCCTAAATTTTCCTGCCGCCTATAGCATTGGCTCGGATTTTTTTCATATAGGTAGGTACCCTAGAAAACATGGAGCCGAGATGCTGCTCATGTGCTTTGGTTTACAATGTGGGTTTAGCCAAGGGGTCTGAAACTAACGTCTCTAAATTCCTTTTTTGTAAAATCCAGGCTCTGTCAATGTGTGTAAGCACTGTGCTTATGTATTTTTTAACTAAGAAAACATGTTTTTACCGCTAAAAACATTAGATAATAGGTTATTAGGCCAAAAACAGTGTATTATACAGCTTTATCTACGTTTATCCATGCTTTTTTTAAATTTTAAAAAATTATGGGGGGGCTCCGCCTCCCCCCCCCCAAATTTCGGGGGGGCGGGGGGGGGGCGGAGCCCCCCCTGAAATTTTTTTTTGTACTAAAATCCGCCCCCCCCAAAATGAAACTCTGGCTACGTCCCTGATTTGTGTATCCAAAATATTGCCATTTTTCGCCTATATTTTAGCCCATAATTTCTAAAATTGTGTTTTAATCACTTTGTAAAGTTAAAATCGAGATATCCAGGTTAGATTTGGCCCAGAACCATAGATGTTGTTGTATTACCTGAAACTTATAGAACCATAGATGAACAAGGGGAGGGGGTAGGGTGGGGTCCACCGAGATTTTGGGGGCCATCCCTAGAAAAAAATCCAGGGGGGTCCCTCTCCCCCCAAATTTTCGAATTTTTTACCCCTGACTCCCTTCTAGATTTTGAAATTTTGACCCCCCCCCCCCCTCCCCTCTCGAGAAAGTTTTAAGTACTTTTTTATACTAAATTTTCTTCCAAAAACGTGAATTTTTAACACAAATTCATGTTTTTACACCATTTTCTCATACCCCAAAATATCGCTTTTTATTCAATAAAATGTAGTATTATCTTATAAAAAGAACAATTATTAAAGTTATTATGGTTTAAAAGTGTTTTGCTTTGGAAATCTGACCCCACCTGACCCCCCTTTAGGTTTCAAAACCTTGCACCCCGGGTCGACCCCCCCTAAAAATCTAGGGGGGTCCGGACCCCCCTGCTAGAATTCAAAATTCGATTTACCCCGGGTAACCACCCCCCCCTAGCTTCCCCGACCGTGCTCACCTATGCTTAAGACGCTAATTATTTATTTATTAATCAGATAGGTATATTTATTTATTTTGTCTAAAGACAACAAACATACATAAGATAATCCGGACTGCTTCTTTCCTGTATTGTATGAACCTTACAGGCACATAAACATTTTGGAACGTTTCCTTGAAAAAATCAAGATCACCCTTCGTCGATACATGGGCACGGGGGGGGATTGGGGGGGTTAACCCCCTCCCAAATTCTGAGAAGGAGGGTTTAACCTCCTCACTCAAAAGTGGGGGGGGGAGAAAAGGTTAACCCCCCAATTTTAAAAAAAAGAAGAAAAAAATGTCTTTTAAATGACTTCTAACTGCCTCCAAACTTAAGTTTTGAGGTCAAAATGAATGTTTTAAGCAATAAAAATCTCAAAAATGCAATAAAAAAGGCTTTTGAGATAAAATTAGCGGTTTTTACCTATTTTCCTTTTAAAATCGAAAAACGATATGGGTAAAATGCACTCCAAAAAAACGATATGGGTAAAATGCGTTTCTCCGATTTTAACTCCCCCTAATTTGGGGTTTAACCGGATGTTTTGGGGGGACGGAGGGGTCCATCCCCCCTAGAGCCAAAATTTCAGACCCCCCCTAGAAAAAATCCAGGCCCCCTCTCCCCCTTAAAGCTCAAGAGCGGTCCGGCCTGACCCCCCACCCTTCCCCTAGCGAGGCTGATCCCCCTCCCCCACTGCTCCTAAATAATTTACAACTTGCAAGTATAATTTTTTTATTCACTGTCAAAAACACAGTTTTTTAGTTAACAACAGAGTTTAAATACACTTTTTAGGCCTAAATAGACTGTTTTAGCAAAAATATATACAGTAACAAAAATGTGAAAATCCTCAAATATAAAAAAGTAGACGGAAAAGTAGCCCATTATAGTGAGCATCTCCTATTTAAATGACACCTTTCCCATAATAATGGCATAGTAGCAATTTTAATGCGGGAAAATATGCTGTTCGCCTGGGTTATTCTGCAGAAATGTGCGCGGATCAATAAAAATATTTTATTTCATTTGCCGGATGCACGCGCATTTAGTGTAAAGTGATGTAGGTGAACGGCATATTTTCCCGCATTAAAATGGCTACTACTATGCCATTATTATGGAGAGTGTCATTTACATGGAGAGGCTCATTATAATGGCCTACTTTACCGTAACCTTTTTATATAGGAGTTGCACCTTTTTCGTTATATTATATATTTTTGGTTTTAGTATATAAAAGTCAAAATTAAACCTAAAAACACTAAATTATTGATTTAAAATCCTTGTTAAAAAATCGGGCCCCCCCCCCTGATTCAGTCAGCTAAACAGTTTTAAACGCTTTTTTGCATTTTCTAAGCCTAAGCAAAACCTAAAAATCAAGCTAAATTTTATCATCATAGAGTTTCAGAATTTTCAGCGCGCTTAAAATTACCACTAGCGCGCTGAAAATCAGAATCTGCCTAAACACCAACAATTTCTTATTTGGCTATGAAAGTTAATTTAAACTTATTTTTTTTTAATTCGTTATTAAATATAAATAAATTCACGTTCACCTTACTAAAATTTACCGAATTTTTTGAACGATTTTTGGAACCTGCAAACAGTTTTTTATATAAAAACTAACCTGTTTTCAAAAAAAAGCTTTTTTCTTCCAGTCGATTAGCTTTAAAATTTACAACGTTTAATATTTTTTTAAAATAAAAAATCTATTTTTTTGTCTTTTTATTCATTATTAGCATTCGATACATCAATAAGTTAAGTCTTGTATGTGACGTTATTGCTAATGAAAATATAATAAATTTTTATTGTATTATTTTAAGTAAACAAATAGATGAAACATCCACACTTAAAGATAACACAACACACCACACGCAAACCGCACTTTATTAATAAAACAAATAAAAACAACCACATCACATTAATGAACTCAGCTAAAACAAGGGCTCCACGTAATAATACCACTAATACCAGCGTAAAAATTCCTTCGACAATTGAGGTTCTTTCAAATAACATTCTGGTAAAAATACAATTGGGTAATTTGACAATCTGATTTAGCGACCTTCGGGCTTATTTTTCCTGAACCTAAGCAAAACCTAAAAATCAAGCTAAATTGATCGATGGTCAATTAGTCCGGAATGTAAAATTACCCGATATTATTTTTACCAGAATGTCATTTATCGAAAGTTTTTTACCGAAGGTATTTTTACGCAGGAATAATTACTGGGAACGAAAGCAAGTGGAACGTGGAAGGAAGAACAAAAGGCAAACACTAAATTCCACCGACTCCGACTCCGTCCAAAATCTACACCACCGATCAACCGAGGGTGAAATCCCTTGTTTCTAAAATTTCCCTAAGCAACCTAAAAGAAAAAAACCTTAAAATCAAGCTAAATTTAATGTTTTGTTTGATTTTGAGGTTTTGCTTAGGTTGCTTAGGTCGGTCGGTGTAGTAGGTGTAGTAGGTGTGGTAGGTGTAGTGCTTGCCGAAGGAAGAACAAAAGGCAAACACTAAATTCCACCGACTCCGACTCCGTCCAAAATCTACATAACTTACAGTAATTTTCAGCATTATGCAAATTTTTTCACCGTTGATTCAATTTATTTTATTTATTTAATGTTCAGATAACAGAATTAAATTTTACTAAGCATAGTCTATGCATAGTTTAATTCTACTGTTACATCATTTTATTTATCTTTTCTTTTTTTTCTCTTTTTTCTCTTTTTTTCTTTTCTTTGTTTTTTTTTCATCAACAACATCAAATCTGCGACTTAATTGCCGCCAATATAAAATACTATTCTAACAAAATATCAATAAACATAGCTATCTGAAATGACTTTAAAGGCTCTTACCCATCTTTCGAGCCATAAACATGTAAATTGGACAGATCTTAGTTGTAAAAGCTTGTAACACATTTTAACAATATTCTTACAAGCCTTTTGGTGTCTGGAGAGAATATTTTTTGCATAATATCTTTCAAAATGATTTTTTTAAGCATTCGGGATTCTTAAAGCTTTTAAGTGTTTTTAGGCTTTATCTTTAGGTTTCGCTTAGGCTTAGGAAAATAAAGTTTTTTTTGTCTTGATTTTGTACTGCAAACTTTTTTAACATAAAAACATCTTTAATATTTGTTGTGACCAATGTTGTTTTATTTAAAAATCAAAAATTCGTAAGTCATAGTCATAACCCTTAGCCAAACCTTAAATTTATATGAAAAATTTTCATTCAAACAAAACAAAACAAAAATCTTACCCATGTTATTGCACTAAAATAATATTTTGGAACTTATTTGTATCTCTTAATAAATTAATTAAATTCAATTTTAAATTTACTAATTTTAATAAAATTTTTTAAATTTTTAAATGCTTATTTAAAATGTTTATTTAAACTTTGTTGTTTTTTTTGTTCGGTTTTAGAAAAACGACGACTACTTTATTGTACCGTGAGGTGTCAAGGTCTTAAAAAGAATTTGCATATAAAATTGCTTAAATACAAAAAAAGACGATAAAAACTATAGAAATCAAATTTCAAATGTGAGGCTGAATTTTTTTCAATATTCCGAATTTTTTTCAATATTCCGTTTTTTTATGTTTTCAAGTATTTTATCCTCATACGCAAATTATTTTTTTAACCTTACGGTGCAATCAAATATCATCCGTATTCCTAAATATAAAAAGACATTCAAGCTGACTTAACTAAATTTAAACATTGCGGTTTAAAAAATTTAATCAACAAAACAATTCCGATTGTTAGAAAAAATACTCTGGAAAATATATTGCTTAATGCAGTCAAAGATTGTTATTTTCCAAAGATTTCCATGTAAAAACAGCTTAATTAATTAAAAAAAACATTCAAATTTGTTCATTTTGTGCGAATTTTTGTTCATTCCGCTTAACCTGAACATCAATATATAATTTACAGAAATTTGAGGCGGAGTCGGAGTCGGAGTCGGTGGAATTTACGGTGTCCGGAAAAATACATTCTGCATAATATCTTCGGAAAGAATATCTTCTGCAATAATAGTTTTTGGAAAAATACATTCCAGTAAAATATTTTCGGAAAAAATAACTTCTCGCCGTGCGTCGCGGAAGATATTATGCTGGAAGGTATTCTTTCCGCCCTTCTAACGCTGAACGTTGGATGAATAAAGCGACGGGGGAAACCCGCAGCGCGATGGAAATAAACAAATCTTATAATTTAAAACATTACGGGCAAACTATTGATAACAAAAATGTCAACATTTTTTAAAGAAAACATTATTTAATAATATATAATTATACAATTTAGCTTGATTTTTAGGTTTTGCTTAGGCTTAGGTTTGATAAATTAAATTAAAACTAAGTTTTGATTGTTTTTTAAACCATTTTAGACTACCTAAGAATATTTTTATACTGATTTTTTAAAAGCATAAAGTTTGGCCAGTACAATCAAAATAAACAAATCGTATTATTTAAAACATTACAAACTATTGATAACAAAAATCGGATTTTTTAAGACATGATTATTGAAAAAATTCATCACAATATAATTTAGCTTGATAGATTTTAATGCTTTGCTTAGGCTTAGGAAAAATAAATTTAATTAAAGCTAAGTTTTAATTTGCTTTTAAGTTCTTACTGTTGGATTTTGTACTTTTAGTTTTTGAAAGCATTATGTTTTTAATTTGTCAATAAGCGAGTAATTTCACTTTCAGAATTAAACAGACCAGCGTGCTATTTAATTTAGTAATTTAGTTTAATAAATTTAACAGTGTATTAATTTATATTTAAAGCGCAGTGTAGTATTTTAATAATTTAGTTCAAGTCTACATCAATACTTTTTGGAATTTTTTAAAAAAAACTTTAAAATGACGAATCAACGTTGTGCACACATGAACACGCTGATTTTTATGTATAAGACTTTATTCAAACATTATTTTTTTATTTAGAATAAATCAAATGACAAATTTTATTACTATTTTTGGTTTTTAAACTCAAAAAAGTTGACAATGTTTTAAATTATAAGACTGCTTTATTTTAATTTCGCTGCGCGTCTCTCGCTCGTCGGTTTATTTCTTGAAGAGCGGAAAGAATACCTTTCAGCATAATATTTTCCGCGACGCACACAGCGAGAAGTTATTTTTTCGAAGATGTTTTACTGGAATGTATTTTTGCAAAAGTTATTATTTTATTATTGCAAAAAAACATTCTTTCCGAAGATATAATGCAGAATGTATTTTCCAAACGCCCAATTTAGTGTTTGCCAACAAAAACAAAACAAAAAATAAAAATCCGCTAAAAGACAGTGACACGGACACGGATATTATTGTTTTAAAATTCAGACAACTTGAGTCAATCTCAAATATGTATTCAAAAATAGGCCTACCCTAAGCCCAACCTTAATAAAACTGTATTTTGTAAATTGAAAGGATTAAAACAACGATTTAAAGTAAGTAGTATAAAAACAGACGATTTTTTTTGTTGAAAACAAATATAGGTAGCCAAAAGCTTAATAACTTTGGTTTAATGCTGATCAGTACTAATAAATAGGCAGGATTATTCGAAGAAGTCGACCACGGAAAAAAAGAAGTCGACCACGGTGTTTAATAATTTTTTTTGTCGTTTTATTAAATACATCTTCCTCCTGTTTAAAACTAAAGTTCGAGTCCCAAAACCTTTTTAAAGTTTTTTAGCATTATAATAGTTTAATTTAACCCTTTTTCATTTTAAAATATTAGTTTATAGTTGAAATCAACAGTTAATCTAGTCAATTCCGCAAAAGTGTCCAGGCTAGACTCTAATGACATATTTGGAGTGCAAGTAAAGTATATTTAAAAACCTTTTTGTCCTTTTTTTAAGAAATATATTTTTCAGCATTTTAATCATCAAATAAAAAATAATGATAAAGTTTTGCTTGATCTTTGAATTTTACAATTAGTCTTATAGTTTTCTGTCTAATAGTAGTTCTTAAGTGCCAAAGGTTCATTGCTTGATTGAATTAGGGTAACTGACTTAATTTCGGCCACCTTTTTTTATTTTTTTGAATAAGTTTTTTCTTGCTTTTTCAATCAAGCCAAAATTTGGCCTAAAAATCAAACAATAGCTATATTTGTTTTTCCAGTGAAAAATTTGAATATTTCTGTTACACTTAAAAATCAGCTAAGGTTTAAACTTTTTTTTTAAAGTGGCCGAAGTTAAGGCGCGTCCATTTTGCTTTCGGCCACCTACAACCAACGGGCCATAATTAGTGCTTGAACGCTCACTAAAAATTTCTACAGGTTTCAAATTTACCCTTAAGTATTGTTCTTGGTACATAAAACTTAATTTTTCCCGTTTGCGAACTTTAATATTTATTAGCAAGACTTAAATAATTATGTCAAAACCTTAAAAAAACAAGTTTTAATAATTTGTATTTTCTTCAATTTTTTATTTTTGGCTTAAAAAACGTCAAAACAAAGTGAAACGAGCAAAAAAATTATTAAACACCGTGGTCGACTTCTTTTTTTCATGGTCGACTTCTTCGAATAATCCTGCCTATTTCTTAGTACTGAATGAGCGTTAAACCAAAATTTGCTTTTAAGCTTTTTGGCTTCCTATATTTGTTTCCAACAAGAAAAATCGTATGTTTTTATACTACTTACTTTAAATCGTTTCTTTTTAATCCTTTCAATTTACAAAATACAGTTTTATTAAGGTTGGGCTTAGGGTAGGCCTATTTTTGCAATACATATTTGAGATTGACTCAAGTTGTCTGAATTTTAAAACAATAATATCCGTGTCCGTGTCCACTGTCTTTTAGCGGATTTTTATTTTTTGTTTTGTTTTTGTTGGCAAACACTTGATCTGGACGTTTGGAAAATACATTCTGCATTATATCTTCGGAAAGAATGTTTTTTTGCAATAATAAAATAGTGACTTTTTTGCAAAAATACATTCCAATTAAACATCTTCGAAAAAATAACTTCTCGCTGTGTGCATCACGGAAAATATTATGCTGAAAGGTATTCTTTCCGCCCTTCTTGAAATAAACCGACGAGGGAGACGCACAGCGAAAGTATATTAAAGCAGTCTTATAATTTTAAACATTGTCAACTTTTTTTGAGTTTCAAAGCCAAAAATAGTAATTGAAAATTTGTCATTTGATTTATTCTCAATAAAAAAATAATGTTTGAATAAAGTCTTATACATAAAAATCAGCGTGTTCATGTGTGCACAACGTTGATTCGTCATTTTAAAGTTTTTTTTAAAAAATTCCAAAAAGTATTGATGTAGACTTGAACTAAATTACTTAAAAAATCTACTCTGCGCTTTAAATATAAATTAATACACTGTTAAATTTATTAAACTAAATTACTGAATTAAATAGTATGCTGGTCTGTTTAATTCTGAAAGTGATATTACTCGCTTATCGACAAATTAAAAACATAATGCTTTTAAAAACTAAATGTACAAAATCATTTAATGTAAAAGAATTTAAAAGCAAATTAAAACGTAGTTTTAATTAAATTTATTTTTCTTGAGCCTAAGCAACGCCTTAAAATCAAGCTAAATGGTATTGTGATGGATTTTTTCCATAATGCTTTCTTAAAAAATCCGATTTTTGTTATCAATAGTTTGTAATGTTTTAAATAATACGATTTTTTATTTTGATTGTACTGGCCAAACTTTATGCTTTTAAAAAATCAGTATAAAACTCTTCTTAGGTAGTCTAAAATGGTTTAAAAGACAATTAAAGGAAACTTAGCTTTAATTTAATTTATCATACCTAAGCCTAAGCAAAACCTAAAAATCAAGCTAAATTGTATAATTATATATTATTATATAATGTTTTCTTTGAAAAATGTTGACATTTTTGTTATCAATAGTTTGCCCGTAATGTTTTAAATTATAAGATTTGTTTATTTCCATCGCGCTGCGGGTTTTCCCCCGTCGCTTTATTAATCCAACATTCAGCGTTAGAAGGGCAGAAAGAATTCCTTCCAGCATCGTATTTTCCACAACCCACGGCGAGAAGTTATTTTTTCCGAAAATCTTTTACTGGAATATATTTTTTCCAAAAAACTATTATTGCAGAAGATCTTCTTTCCAAAAATATTATGCAGAATGTATTTTTCCGGACACCGTAAATTCCACCGACTCCGACTCCCACTCCGCCTCAAATTTTTGCAAATTATATATTGATGTTCAGGTTAGACGGAATGAGCAATAATTCGCACAAAATGAACAAATTTAAATGTTTTTTTATTAATTGAGCTGTTTTTACATGGAAATCTTTAGAAACTAACAATCTTTGTTTGCATTAAGCAATATCTTGCAGGTATTTTTTCTTAACAATCGGAATTGTTTTGTTGATTAAATTTTTTAAACCGCAATGTTTAAATTTAGTTAAGTCAGCTTGAATGTCTTTTTATATTTAGGAATACGGATGATATTTGATTGCACCGTAAGGTTAAAAAAATAATTTGCGTATGAGGTTAAAATACTTGAAAACATAAAAAAACGGAATATTGAAAAAAATTCAGCCTCACATTTGAAATTTGATTTCTATAGTTTTTATCGTCTTTTTTTGTATTTAAGCAATTTTATATGCAAATTCTTTTTAAGACCTTGACACCTCACGGTACAATAAAGTAGTCGTCGTTTTTCTAAAACCGAACAAAAAAAAACACAACAAAGTTTTAAATAAACATTTTTAAATAAGCATTTAAAAATTTAAAAAATTTTATTAAAATTAGTAAATTTAAAATTGAATATAATTAATTTATTAAGAGAAACAAATAAGTTCCAAAATAATATTTTAGTGCAATAACATGGTTAAGATTTTTGTTTTTTTTTGTTTGAATGAAAATTTTTCATATAAATTTAAGGTTTGGCTAAGGGTTATGACTATGACTTACGAATTTTTGATTTTTAAATAAAACAACATTGGTCATAAAAATATCAAACATGTTTTTATGTTAGAAAATTTTGCAGTACAAAATTCAAAACAAAAAAACTTTATTTTCCTAAGGCTAAGCGAAACCTAAAAACCAAGATAAAGCCTAAAAACACTTAAAAGCTTTTAGAATCCCAAATGCTTAAAAAAGTCATTTCGAAAGATATTATGCAAAAATTATTCTCTCCTGACACCAAAAGGTTTGTAGGAATATTGTTAGAAAGTGTTAAAAACTTTTACAACTAAGATCTGTCCAATTTACATGTTTATGGCTCGAAAGATGGGTAAGAGCCTTTAAAGTCATTTCAGATAGCTATGTTTATTGATATTTTGTTAGAATAGTATTTTTATACTCGCGGCAATTAAGTCGCAGATTTCATGTTGTTGATGAAAAAAAAACAAAGAAAAAGAAAAAAAGAGAGAAAGAGAAAAAAAAGAAAAGATGAATAAAATGATGTAACAGTAGAATTAAACTATGCATAGACTATGCTTAGTAAATTTTAATTTTGTTATCTGAACATTAAATAAATTAGCAATAAATTGGATCAACGGTGAAAAAATTTGCATAATGCTGAAAATTACTGTAAGTTATGTTGATTTTGGACGAGTCGATTCGGTGGAATTTAGTGTTTGCCTTTTGTTCTTCCTTCCACGTTCCACTTGCTTTCGTTCCCAGTAATTATTCCTGCATTAAAAATACCTTCGGTAAAAAACTTTAGATAAATGACATTCTGGTAAAAATAATATCGGTCATACCCTCAACTAACTGACATAAATAGATTTCAGCTTGATTTTTAGGTTTTTCTTAAGGTTAGGAAAAATAAGCCCGAAGGTCGCTAAATCAGATTGTCAAATTACCAATTGTATTTTTACCAGAATGTTATTTGAAACCTCAATTGTCGAAGGAATTTTTTACGCTGGTATTAGTGGTATTATTACGTGGAGCCCTTGTTTTAGCTGAGTTCATAATGTGATGTGGTTGTTTTTATTTGTTTTATTAATAAAATGCGGTTGCGTATTGTTGTGTATCTTTACATATTAGATGTTTTTAGTATTGTTGTTTACTTAAAATAATACAATAAAAATAATTATATTATTTCCATTAGCAATAACGTCACATACAAGATTTCATTTATTGATGTATCGAATGCTAATAATGATAGAAAAAGACAAAAAAATAGATTTTTTCTTTTTAAAAAAATATTAAACGTTGTAAATTTTAAGAACTTAATGACTGAAGAAAAAGCTTTTTTTTGGAAACAGGTTAGTTTTTATATAAAAAACTGTTTGCAGGTTCCAAAAATCGTTCAAAAAATTCGGTAAATTTTAGTAAGGTGAACGTGAATTTATTTATATTTAATAACGAATTAAAAAAAAATAAGTTTAAATTAACTTTCATAGCCAAATATAGAATTGTTCGTGTTTTAGGGCAATTTAATTTTAACCGTTCACTAGTGGCGTTGAGGCACGCGGCCTGAAAATTTCTGAAACTCTATGATGATAAAGTTTAGCTTGATTTTTAGGTTTATTTTTTAACTTGATTGCAAAAAGCGTTTAAAACTGTTTAGCTGACTGAATCAGGGGGGGGTCCGATTTTTTAACAAGGATTTTAAATCGATAATTTCATGTGTTTTTAGGTTTAATTTGTTGACTTTTATATACTAAAACCAAAAATATATAATATAACGAAAAAGGTGCAACTCCTATATAAAAAGGTTACGGTAAAGTCGGCCGTTATTAATGAGCCTCTCCATGTAAATGACAGATCTTAGTTGTAAAAGTTTTTAACACTTACTAACAATATTCCTACAAACCTTTTCGTGTAGGAATCATTTTGCATAGTATCTTCGAAATGACTTAAGCATTTGGGATTCTAAAAGCTTTTAAGTGTTTTAGGCTCCTGGTTTTGACTTAGCTTAGCCTTAGGAAAATAAAGTTTTTTTTGTTTTGAATTTTGTACTGCAAAATTTTCTTAACATAAAAACATGTTTGATATTTTTATGACCAATGTTGTTTTATTTAAAAATCAAAAATTCGTAAGTCATCGTCATAACCCTTTAGCCAAACCTTAAATTTATATGAAAAATTTTCATTCAAACGAAACAAAACAAAAATCTTACCCATGTTATTGCACTAGAATATTTGAACATTGTATTTTTTATTTAATTTAATAAATTAATTATATTCAATTTTAAATTTACTAATTTTAATAAAATTTTTTAAATTTTTAAATATGCTTATTTAAAATGTTTATTTAAACTTTGTTGTGTTTTTTTTGTTCGGTTTTCAAAAACGACGACTACTTTTATTGTACCGTGAGGTGTCAAGGTCTTAAAGAATTTGCATATAAAATTGCTTAAATACAAAAAACAATAAAAACTATAGAAATCAAATTTCAAATGTGAGGCTGAATTTTTTTCGATATTCCGTTTTTTTATGTTTTTGAGTCTTTTAACCTCATACGCAAATTATTTTTAACCTTACGGTGCAATCAAACATGCGTATACTTAAATATAAAAAGACATTCAAGCTGACTTAACTAAATTTAAACATTGGTTAAAAAATTTAATGACAAAAACAATTCCAATTGTTAGAAAAAATACTCTGGAAAATATATTGCTTAATGCAGTCAAAGATTGTCCAAAGATTTCCATGTAAAAACAGCTTAATTAATTAAAAAAAACATTCAAATTTGTTCATTTTGTGCGAATTTTTGTTCATCCGCTTTAAGCCTGAACATCAATGTATAATTTGCAGGAAAGTTCATGCTGAGTAACATCGGCCTTGTGTATCCTGCTTTATGCAAAATAAATTTTAAAAAAATCACTTCCGTTCATATGGAAAGTTTTTGATCATCGTAAGTAAATTTAAGGCTTAAACTTAAGTAAAAAAACGTATTTAAAATCTTGACAAGTAAAACAAAACAAAAATAAAAATTTCAAGTCAATTAAATTAAAAGTTTCAAGTCATTTTAAAAATTAGGTAGCAGTAAAAAATGTATTCTATATAATATTTTTGGAAACAATCTTTCTGTAAACATAGTACAGCACAGCAGCTATTGAAAAACAAACAACTTTTATCTACATTTTTAAAGTGTCCGTGTGATGTGAAATTTAGTTATGTATGCACACATTTGATATTTTAAAACATTGCGAACTAAAAATTGCTTAGAAACCAAAAACATAAAAATGGTCGATTTTGAATGTGATTTAATCAAAATAGAATTAATATTTTATGCATTTAATTATGAAGTCATATGTAGGGTAACTGACTTAATTTCGGCCACGCCTTAATTTCGGCCACCAATTTAGGGTGTTAGAAAATTGGCTTATTTTTAAAACACAAAAGAAGTTGGCGCGAAAGTAACTGGACTAATGTTGAATAAAGTGTTTTTGCAAAAGTTTTTTATTTTTGTTATTCTAAATTATCAACATTTTCATACAAAAAGTGATTTTTGTGATTTTCCTAATTTTTGCTTTGTGTTTGATACAAGTAAATTTAGAACGAAGCAATATATAACCTTCAAAATATCTTTGTAAAGATTTTCAAAGTTGTTAATTTTAGTATTTTTTTGATATTTTCTTCAAAATCTTGGTATAAATGCGTTTAACTAACTGCGCATTTTAAGATTCCGTTAATTTCGGCCACCTGAAAATTTAGGTGAAAGAACCTGCCGTTTTTTGCTGTTTTTAAATGTACATTTATCTTCTACCGTATTTATAAAGAATTTTTTTGCTCGTTTCATTTTGTTTTGACGTTTTTTAAGCCAAAAATAAAAATTGAACAAAAAATACAAATTATTAAAACTTGTTTTTTTAAGCTTTTAACATTAATTACTTAAAGTCTTGCTAATAAATATTAAAGTTTTAAACAGGAAAAACTAAGTTTTTATGTTGCCAAGAACGATAGGTAAGGGTAAATTTGCAACCTTTTAGGAGATTTTTATTGTTGGTTATCAAGCAATAATTGGCCAGTTTTTTGTAGGTGGCCGGAATCAAATGGCACGCGCCTTAACTTCGGCCACTTTAAAAAAAAGTTTAAACCTTAACTGATTTTTCATGTTAACAGAAATATTCAAATTTTTCACTGGAAAAACAAATATAGCTATTGTTTGATTTTTAGGCCAAATTTCTGGCTTGATTGAAAAGCAAGAAAAAACTTATTCAAAAAAATAAAAAAAGGTGGCGAAGACTAAGTAATTATACCTTAATTCAATCAAGCAATGAACCTTTGGCACTTAGAGACTTCTATTAGACAGAAAACTATAAGACTAATTGTTAAAATCAAAGATCAAGCAAAACTTTATCATTATTTTTTATTTGATGATTAAAATGCTGAAAAATATATTTCTTAAAAAAAAGGACAAAAAGGTTTTTAAATATACTTTACTTGCACTCCATATGTCATTAGAGTCTAGCCTGGACACTTTTGCGGAATTGACTAGATTAACTGTTGATTTGAATGCTATAAACTAATATTTTAAAATGAAAAAGGGTTTAAATAAACTATTATAATGCTAAAAAACTTTAAAAAGGTTTTGGGACTCGAACTTTAGTTTTAAACAGGAGGAAGATGTATTTAATAAAACGACAAAAAAATTATTAAACACCGTGGTCGACTTCTTTTTTTCCGTGGTCGACTTCTTGAATAATCCTGCCTATTTATCAGTACTGATCAGCATTAAACCAAAGTTATTAAGCTTTTGGCTACCTATATTTGTTTTCAACAAAAAAAATCGTCTGTTTTTATACTACTTACTTTAAGATAGTCTCTTTTAATCCTTTCAATTTACAAAATACAGTTTTATTAAGGTTGGGCTTAGGGGTAGGCCTATTTTTGAATACATATTTTGAGATTGACTCAAGTCGTCTGAAATTTTAAAACAATAATATCCGTGTCCGTGTCACTGTCTTTCAGCGAATTTTGTATTTTTGTTTTGTTTTTGTTGGCAAACACTAAATTGGGCGTTTGGAAAGATACATTCTGCATAATATCTTCGGAAAGAATATTTTTGCAATAAGTAAATAATAAGCTTTTAAAAGTCATCCAGTAAAACATCTTCGAAAAAATCACTTTCTTCGCTGTGCATCACGGAAAATATTATGCTGAAAGGTATTCTTTCCGCTCTTCAAAAATAAACCGACGAGCGAGAGACGCGGAATTAAAATAAAGCAGTCTTATAATTTAAAACATTGTCAACTTTTTTGAGTTTAAAAACCAAAAATAGTACATAAACATTGTCATTTGATTTATTCTAAATAAAAAAATAATGTTTGAATAAAGTCTTATACATAAAAATCAGCGTGTTCTCGTGTGTCGCAAACGTTAATTCGTAATTTAAAGTTTTTTTTAAAACTCCAAAGGCATATTTAATATTAATTCTGAACTAAATTATTAAAATACTACACTGCGCTTTAAATATAAATTAATCACTGTTAAATTTATTAAACTTGATTCTACTGAATTAAATAGTATGCTGGTCTGTTTAATTCTGAAAGTGAGATAATAAGCTCACTGGGCAATAAAAAAACCTCCTAATGCTTTTAAAAACTAAATGTACAAAATCATTTAATTGTAAAAGAATTTAAAAGCAAATTAAAAATTAGGGTTAATTTAAACTTATGTTTGTTGCGACCTTAAGCAACGCCTTAAAATCTAAGGCTAAATGATATTGGGATGGATTTTTTCCATAATGCTTATTTTAAAAAATCCGATTTTTGTTATCAATAGTTTGTAATGTTTTAAATAATACGATTTGTTTATTTTTATTGCAAAACTTTATGCTTTTAAAAAATCAGTATAAAACTATTTCTTAGGTAGTCTTATAAAATGGTTTAAAAAACAATCAAAACTTAGTTTTAATTTAATTTATCATACCTAAGCCTAAGCAAAACCTAAAAATCAAGCTAAATTGTATAATTATATATTATTATATAATGTTTTCTTAAAAAATGTTGACATTTTTGTTATCAATAGTTTGCCCGTAATGTTTTCATTCTCGGGTTGCTTTTATTTCCATCGCGCTGCGGGTTTCCCCCGTCGCTTTATTAATGCAACGTTCAGCGTTAGAAGGGCGGAAAGAATACCTTCCAGGCGTGATGTGTTTACACGACGCGCGGCGGAGGTTTCTTTTCCGAAAATATTTTACTTGGAATGTATTTTTCCAGAGAGTTTGTGGGGGCGAAGATATTCTTCCCAAAGATATTATGCAGAATGTATTTTTCCGGACACCGTAAATTCCACCGACTACGACTTGACTAAGAAATTTCTGCAAATTATACATTGATGTTAGGGTTAAGCGAATGAACAAAAAATTCGCACAAAATGAACAAATTTGAATGTTTTTAATTAATTAAGCTGTTTTTACATGGAAATCTTTGGAAAATAACAATCTTTGACTGCATTAAGCAATATCTGTTCCAGAGTATTTTTTAGCAATCCGGAATCGTTTTGTTGATTGATTTTTTAAACCGCAATGTTTAAATTTAGTTAAGTCAGCTTGAATGTCTTTTTATATTCAGAATACGGATAATATTTTAACATGCACACTAGTTAAAGAAATAATTTGCGTATGAGGTTAAAATACTTGAAAACATAAAAAAACGGAATATTGAAAAAAATTCAGCCTCACATTTGAAATTTGATTTCTATCGTTTTTATCGTCTTTTTTTGTATTTAAGCAATTTTATATGCAAATTTTTTTTAAGACCTCAACCCTAAGGTACAGTGAAGTAATTCGTCGTTTTTCTAAAATTCAACAAAAAAAACACAACAAAGTTTAAATAAACATTTTAAATAAGCATTTAAAAATTTAAAAAATTTTATTAAAATTAGTAAATTTAAAATTGAATATAATTAATTTATTAAGAGAAACAAATCAAGTTCCCAATGATATTTTTTAGTGCAATAACATGGGTAAGATTTTTGTTTTGTTTTGTTTAAATGAAGAAAATTTTTCATATAAATTTAAGGTTTGGCTAAGGGTTATGACTATAACTTTTACGAATTTTTGATTTTTAAATAAAACGACATTTGTGATCATCAAAAATATCAAACATGTTTTTATGTTCCAAAATTTTGCAGTACAAAATTCAAAACAAAAAAAACTTTATTTTCCTAAGGCTAAGCAAAACATTAAAACCAAGATAAAGCCTAAAAACACTTAAAAGCTTTTAAAATCCCCAAATGCTTAAAAAAGTCATTTGAAAGATATTATAAAGGAAAACTTATTCTCCTGACACCAAAAGGTTTGTAGGAATATTGTTAGAAAGTGTTAAAATTTTTTCAAGCTCAAGATATATCCTTCATGGAGAGGCTCATTATAATGGCCTACTCTACCGTAACCTTTTATATGAAGCACTTTTTTCATTATATATATTTTTGGTTTTAGTATATAAAAGTCAAAAATTAAACCTAAAAACACTTTAATTACTGATTTAAAAATCTTTATTAAAAAATCGTACCCCCCTGATTCAGTCAGCTCAACAGTTTTAAACGCCTTTTTTACTTATCCTAAGCCTAAACAAAAAATAAAAATCAAGTTAAACTTTATCATCATAGAGTTTCAGAATTTTCAGCGCGCGTAAAATTACCACTAGCGCGCTGAAAATCAGAATCTGCCTAAACACCAACAAATTTATTATTATTGATTATGAAAACTAATTAGGATTTTTTTCTTTTTTTAATTCGTTATTAAATATAAATAAATTCACGTTCACCTTACTAAAATTTACCGAATTTTTTGAACGATTTTTGGAACCTGCAAACAGTTTTTTATATAAAAACTAACCTGTTTCCAAAAAAAAGCTTTTTTCTTCCAGTCGATTAGCTTTAAAATTTACAACGTTTCCATATTTTTAAAATAAAAAATCTATTTTTTTTGTCTTTTTATTTCATTATTAGCATTCGATACATCAATAAGTTAAATCTTGTATGTGACGTTATTGCTAATGAAAATATAATCAATTTTTTATTGTATTATTTTAAGTAAACAAATAGATGAAACATCCACACTTAAATATAACACAACACACGCAAACCGCACTTTATTAATAAAACAAATAAAAACAACCACATCACATTAATAGAATTCAGGCTAAAACAAGCTACGCGTTACGTTGTAATTGCCACTGATACCAGCGTAAAACTCCTTCGACAATTGAGGTTCTTTCAAACGTAACTTTTTGGTAAAAATACAATTGGTAATTGACAATCTGATTTAGCAGCAACCTTCCGGGCTTATTTTTCTGAACCTAAGCAAAACCTAAAAATCAAGCTAAATTGATAGATGGTCAATTAGTCCGGAATGTAAAATTACCGAATTTATTTTACGAAATGTCATTTATCGAAAGTTTTTGCCAGAAAGTTTACGCAGGAATAATTACTGGGAACGAAAGCAAGTCGAACGTGGAAGGAAGAACAAAAGGCAAACACTAAATTCCACCGACTCCGACTCCGTCCAAAATCTACATAACTTACAGTAATTTTCAGCATTATGCAAATTTTTCGCGATTTTAATTCAATTTTATTTTATTTATTTAATGTTCACGATAACAGAATTAAATTTTCTAACATGGTGTATGCATAGTTTAATTCTACTGTTACATCATTTTATTTATCTTTTCTTTTTTCTCTTTTTTCTCTTTTTTCTTTTCTTTGTTTTTTTTTTCATATTCAACAACATCAAATCTGCGACTTAATTGCCGCCAATATAAAATACTATTCTAACAAAATATAAATAAACATAGCTATCTAAAGGAAATGACTTTAAAGGCTTTTACCGTATTTCGAGCCATAAACATGTAAATTGGACAGATCTTTAGTTGTAAAAGTTTTTAACACTTTCTAACAATATTCCTACAAACCTTTTTCGTGTCAAGAATAATTTTTGCATAATATCTTTCGAAATGACTTTTTTAAGCATTTCGATTTTTAAAAGCTTAATCTTTTAGGCTTTATCTTGGTTTTTAGGTTTTACGCTTAGCCTTAGGAAAATAAAGTTTTTTTTGTTTTGAATTTTGTACTGCAAAACTTTTTAACATAAAAACATCTTTGATATTTTTTATGACCAATGTTGTTTTATTTGAGAAATTGGGAAATTCGTAGTGGTAGTCAGGTTTTAACCCTACAGCCAAACCTTAAATTTATATGAAAAATTTTCATTCAAACAAAACAAAACAAAAATCTTACCCATGTTATTGCACTAAAATATTATTTTGGAACTTATTTGTTTCTCTTAATAAATTAATTATATTCAATTTTAAATTTACTAATTTTAATAAAATTTTTTAAATTTTTAAATATTGTTGAAATGTTTATTTAAACTTTGTTGTTTTTTTTTTGCTTAGATTTTAGAAAAAACGACGACTACTTTATTGTCATGGTGTCAAGGTCTTGAGAAAAGAATTTGCATATAAAATTGCTTAAATACGAAAAAAGACGATAAAAACTATAGAAATCAGAATTTCAAATGTGAGGCTGAATTTTTTTCAATATTCCGTTTTTTTATGTTTATGTTTTCAAGTATTTTAACCTCATACGCAAATTATTTTTTTAACCTTACGGTGCAATCAAAATATCATCCATATTCCTAAATATAAAAAGACCTTTCAAGCTGACTTAACTAAATTTAAACATTGCGGTTTAAAAAATTTAATCAACAAACGATTCCGATTTGTTTAAAAAGAAATACTATGGAAATATATTGCTTTAATGCAGTCAAAGATTGTTATTTTCCAAAGATTTCCATGTAAAAACAGCTTAATTGATAAAAAAAACGTTTGTAGAACTTGTTCATTTTGTGGATTTTTCTTCATCCACTAACACTAAAACATGGATGTGTAATTTATCGCAAAAATTAAAGCAATAAAGTAAGAATCAGTCGAATTTACGGTGTCCAGAAAATGATTTATTGAGCATAGTGTCTTTTGCGGAAAGAATATTTTATTAAATAATAGTTTTTGGAAAAATACATTCCAGTAAAATATTTTCGGAAAAAATAACTTCTCGCCGTGCGTCACAGAAGATATTATGCTGGAAGGTATTCTTTCCGCCTTATAACGCTGAACGTTGGATGGATGACAACAGGGAAACCCACTAAATGAAGTGAGAGACAATCTTTATAATTTAAAACATTACGGGCAAACTATTGATAACAAAAATGTCAACATTTTTTAAAGAAAACATTATATAATAATATATAATTATACAATTTAGCTTGATTTTTAGGTTTTACTTTAGGCTTAGGTATGATAAATTAAATTAAAACTAAGTTTTGATTGTTTTTTAAACCATTTGAGACTACCTAGGAATAGTTTTATACTGTTTGATTTTTAAAAGCATAAATTTGGCGCTGTAGAATCAAAATAAACAAATCATATTATTTAAAACATTACAAGCTATTGATAACAAGCTATTAAAAAAAGCATTATTTAACACACAATTTAGCTTAATGTTAAGGTTTTGCTTAGGCTCAGAAAAAAATTTAATTTTAATTAAAATTAAGTTTAGTTTTAATTTGCTTTTAAATCCTTATACACTAGTATGATTTTGTACTTCGAGTTTTTAAAAGCATTAAGTTTTTAATTTGTTGATAAGCAAGTAATTTTACTTTTAGAATTAAATGGACCAGCGTACTATTTTTAATTAAGTCATTTAGTTTATTAAATTTAACAGTGTATTAATTTATATTTAAAGCGCAGTGTAGTAGTTTACTAATTTAGTTCAATTCTATATCCATACTTTTTGGAAATTTTTAAAAAAATTTTAAAATGATGAATTAACGCTGTGCATACAGGAACAATTTGATTTTTATGTATAAGACTTTATTCAAACATGATTATTTAGAAAATATTTAGATTAAATCAAATGTCAAATTTTATTACTTTGTTTTTGGTTTTTATATTTGCAATAGTTGACAATAATTTAAATTATAAGATAGCTTTATTTTTATTTCGCAGTGTAGTAGTTTACTAATTTAGTTCAATTCTATATCCATACTTTTTGGAAATTTTTAAAAAAAAATTTAAAATGATGAATTAACGCTGTGCATACAGGAACAAGTTGATTTTTATGTATAAGACTTTATTCAAACATTATTATTTAGAAAATATTTAGATTAAATCAAATGACAAATTTTATTACTTTGTTTTTGGTTTTTATATTTGCTATAGTTGACAATGTTTTAAATTATAAGATAGCTTTATTTTTATTTCGCTGCGCGTTTTTCTTGTCAATTTATTTCTTGAAGGGCGGAAATAATACCTTAAAGCATAATATATTCTGCGACACACGGCAAGAAGTTATTTTTTCCAAAGATATTTTACTGGAATGGATTTTGCAAAAATTATTACAAAAGAGATTCTTTCTGAAGATATTATGCAGAATGTATTTTCCAAACGCCCAATTTAGTGTTTGCCAAGAACGAAGAACAAAACAAAAAATAAAAATCCCGTTAAAAGACAGTGACACAGACACGGATTGTATTGTTTAAAATTAGGACGACTTTCAGTCAATCTCAAATATGTATTCAAAAATAGGCCTTGCCTTATTTAACCCAACCTTAATAAAACTGTATTTTGTAAATTGAAAGGATTAAAACAACGATTTAAAGTAAGTAGTATAAAAACAGACGATTTTTGTTTGAAAACCAATATATTAAGTAGCCAAAAGCTTAATAACTTTGGTTTAGTGTTTCATAATTACTAATAAATAGGCAAGATTATTGAAGAAGTCGACCACGGAAAAAAAGAAGTCGACCACGGTGTTTAATAATTTTTTTGTCGTTTTATTAAATACATCTTCCTACATGTTTGAAGTTAAAGTTAATTACCAAAACCTTTTTAAAGTTTTTTAGCATTATAATAGTTTGATTAGCGTTTTCATTTAGAATATTTAGTTTATAGTTGAAATCAACAGTTAATCTAGTCAATTCCGCAAAAGTGTCCAGGCTAGACTCATGGCGTATTTGGAGTGCAAGTAAAGTATATTTAAAAACCTTTTGTTCCTTTTCGAATTGTTTAGCATTTTAATCATCAAATAAAAAATAATGATAAAGTTTTGCTTGATCTTTCAATTTTAATTAGTCTTATAGTTTTCTGTCTAATAGTAGTTCTTAAGTGCCAAAGGTTCATTGCTTGATTGAATTAGGGTAACTGACTTAAATTTTGGCCACCTTTTTTTATTTTTTTGAATACGTTTTTTCTGTCTTTTTCAATAAAGCGAAACTTTGGCCTAAAAATCAAACAATATAGCTATATTTGTTTTTCCAGTGAAAAATTTGAATATTTTCTGTTACACTTAAAAATAATTTAAGGTTTGAAAATTTTTTTTAAAGTGGCCGAAGTTAAGGCGCGTGCCATTTATTTCGGCCACCTACGAAAAAACTGGCCATAATTATTGCTTGAACGAACAATAAAAAATTTCTAAAGGTTGCAGATTTACCTTTAAGTATATTCTCTTGGTACATAAAACTTTTAATTTTTCCCCGTTTGCGAACTTTAATATTTATTAGCAAGACTTTAAATAATTATGTCAAAATGCTTGAAAAAACAAGTTTTAATAATTTGTATTTTTTGTTCAATTATTTATTTTATTCTTAAAAAACGTAAGAAGTTAAAATAAAACCAGCAAAAAAATTCTTTATAAATACGGTAGTACAATGATATTTAAAAACAGCAAAAAACGGCAGGTTTTTTCACCTAATTTTTCAGGTAGCGCAAACTAACAAAAACTGTGGGAAATCCACAGTTAGTAATAAGGAGTTGCGATATGATTTAGAAGAAAATATCAAAACATGAAAATTAACAACTTTGAGCTTTAAATAAAAGATATTTTAAGGTTATATATTGCTTCGTTCTAAATTTGATGCAGTTTAAACACAAAGCAAAAATTAGGAAAATCACAAAAAATTCACTTTTTATCTATGAAAATGTTGATAATTTAGAATAACAAAAATAAAAAAATTTTTTGCAAAAACACTTTATTCAACATTAGTCCAGTTACTTTTGTGCTAGTTATTTTGTGTTTTTTAAAAATAAGCCAATTTTCTAACGCCCTGACTTCATAATTAAATGCATAAAATATTAATTCTATTTTGATTAAATCACATTCAAAATCGACCATTTTTATGTTTTTGGTTTCTAAGCAATTTTTAGTTCGCAATGTTTTAAAATATCAAATGTGTGCATACATAACTAAATTTCACATCACACGGACACTTTAAAAATGTAGATAAAAGTTGTTTGTTTTTTCAATAGCTGCTGTGCTGTACTATGTTTACAGAAAGATTGTTTCCAAAAATATTATATAGAATACATTTTTTACTGCTACCTAATTTTTAAAATGACTTGAAACTTTTAATTTAATTGACTTGAAATTTTTATTTTTGTTTTGTTTTACTTGTCAAGATTTTAAATACGTTTTTTTACTTAAGTTTAAGCCTTAAATTTACTTACGATGATCAAAAACTTTCCATATGAACGGAAGTGATTTTTTTAAAATTTATTTTGCATAAAGCAGGATACACAAGGCCGATGTTACTCAGCACTAAATTATGTGAATATTACCCGTGCGCCTTACTAACTTTTTGTCAAAAAAATGTTCAACAATTTTAAATATGGTAAGACTGATGTTTTAAAATGACCAAATTAGATTTTTAGGACATTCTATACGGTTCCCGGAAATTTCGCCTTTTACATTACGTCTTTCAACTTT
>JASAMX010002500.1:0-19828 GCA_030248175.1 Microlaimidae sp. YZB2_3 | reverse complement strand
TGATATAATATTTTTCAATTAATTTTAGAAAATTTTAAACTTTTATATAAATTATCAAAAGCGTCATACTTCTCGAAATTATGTTGTTATGGTTTTTCGCAAAATTTTAATAAAAATTTTATTGTATAGCCAGAAATTAATTTTTACTAAGAAACAATAAACCGATAACATACAGAAGCAAAATTTGTGTATTAATAAGTTAAATTTAATTTAAAGTAAAATTTACCACTCTCCGCTGTGTCTGGTCTTTTTGTTCCAGCAGCGTTCCCCATGGATTAAATTTTCCAAGTGTTAAACAAATTGAGACAAATTCACAAAACTATCAATTTACGAAGTAATAGTCAGTTTGTCAAAGATATTCTTTAAAGTTTTTCTTAGACCAAACCAGCCATAATACATAATTGTTTTGACTTTACACGTTGCTAATATAATGTTATAAGTTAAATATACCCGTATTTATATAATAAATAGAATATATTTAAAGATATTAAATTACATTCCAAAATTGTAGGTATTATGACAATTTTGGAAAAAAAATCAATGATTAAAAATAATGCTATTATTGTTTTTAAAAACAATCAATATTTTATCAATCAATCAATATTTTATCTTTTAAGTTATCAAATGGTTGATTTAAACGTAATTTCTTGAATGGAAAAAAAGCTTAGGTTGTCAAAATCCTAATTTTCAATTTATTCCATTCCTATTTAATATAAATGAATAGTCATTTTTATCAAAAATGATGCAAAAAAAGTACGGTGTGTTAAATCTCGTCTATTCTAATTTTTAAAATTTACAAAACGTTTAATTTTAATGTTATTCAAAACAAAACTGTATAACAAATAACTGTTATAGCAAAAAACGCCGTTGTAATGCTCATTTGAAAATGCTTTGTAACTGAAGATAAAAATTTATTTTGTGAGTTATTTGGTGCTATAATCGATGTACTAAATCAGAAGTAAAAATTGTATAATATCAATTTATTATCTAACGGTTCAATGTAATCTGTTCAATATGATTTCTTCAATGTGAAACATTTTGTGTCCCTTCCGCAAAAACTCTAAGTGCATGCGTTAATAAAAGGCGATTATCTTACATCTTTCCCTGTCCGGCCTAAGGTGTAAGGCGCCCGGAAAAAATACATTCTGCAAAATATCTTCGGAAAGAATATCTTCTGAACGACTTTAAATTCTCAACTAAAAAAAACCCTTTTTTTCTTAAGCCTAAGCGAAACCTTAAAATCAAGCTAAAACGACATAAAAAAGTTTAAAAAAAGCTTTAAAACTTTTTAATAATACTGAATAATTTACTACTGAAAGAAGATATTTTTTCCGGAAGATATTTTGCAGAAGGTATTTTTTCCGGACACCAAGGTGTAATGGATAGCACCTCCCACGGGTTCAATTCTTGTAACGGCCAAATTTTTCAATAAATTTGGCTTTCTAAATTTTTTTTTCAGCGCCTGGTTATTTTCGCTTCTATTTTGGGTCGTCACAAATGTGTTCATTGTGATTTGATAAAAATTATGTAAATTAGCAAGCAACCTTATATTCACCAATGTGACGTTTGATACCCAAGAGAAACTTTTATCCGTGTGTAATTGAGGATTAAACTGCGCATTAATATAGCTTTTAAATGTATTAGCTATAGTTTTAGTTAAATGTTAGTCCTCATTTTTTTTACACAAAACCATTAGGAAGTAAAAACTCGAAAACGATTTTTTTTTCAATAACTTCCCTGCAATTTTATTTTGAAATAATTAGGAATATTACAAAAGCGTTACGTGTTGGATAACACTTTAAAACCTAATCAATTTTTGCCGATCTAAATTTGGAATCCATTACTAATTATTCAAAATGACTTATTTATAAGATAAAACTAGCCTTGAAAAATGCTCTAAGAATAGAGCAGGAAAAAGGGGCGATATTTTCCCGGGCGTATGTTTAGACAGAAAAGATGTGGACCTTTTTTTTAGTTTATAAAAGAATACAATCTCCGTCAATATAAGTACGGTATTATTACTTGCTATGACGTTTTCCTGTTTTTCAACGAAATAATATAATAATAATAATAATAATAATATGTATGTTTCCTGTTTTTCACGAAAAAATATAAAAAAAAAAAAAAATATAAGTGTGACTAAAGGTAAACCCAACGTGGCTGCAACAGTTGTTCGTTTGATTAAAAAATGCCCCCCATTAAATAACCACTCAAATCACGAGAATCTGACGTCACTTTATCAAACAGAAAACTGGGTATTAAATCGACTCTCATTGGCTGACAGAGTGACGTCAGATTCTCGTGATTTGAAAGGTTACTTAATATGGGAGGGGGGAGGCGTTTTTTAATTAAACGAACAACTGTTGCAGCCACGTTGGGTTTACCTTTAGTCTAAGATGGACATTATGTGGCCTATAGAAAATTTGCATTTCGTTTGGGCAGCTGCTCTCTAAATAAAAATTTCTACCATATGATAATGATTTGTTTATACATTGATCTAATCACACAGCACTGTTGCATTTTTTTAGTTTGATAAAATGTCAATTGAAAAAATTATACTCACAGCAATCTTTGACAAGCGCGAAATCGCCACTTTTTCAATTTGAAGGTTATATTTGTATGTGTAAGAAACAACTATAAATTTAAAAAAGTGGCGATTTCGCGCTTGTCAAAGATTGCTGTGAGTATAATTTTTTCAATTGACATTTTATCAAACTAAAAAAAATGCAGCAGAGCTGTGTGATTAGATCAATGTATAAACAAATCATTATCATATGGTAGAAATTTTTATTTAGTGAGCAGCTGCCCAAACCAAATGCAAATTTTGTATAGTCCACATAATGTCCATCTCAGACTAGTCCACATCTTTTCTGTCTAAACATACGCCCGGGGAAAAATCGCCCCTTTTTCCTGCTCTATTCTTAGAGCATTTTTCACGGCTAGTCTACCACTTTTTTTGAATTAAATTAAAAATAGCCTAATAAACTATAGTTTTAGCTGAGCAATGACATATGTTTATAATCATTCCGTTGCCGAGATATACTTTTTTAAATCAAAAATAATAATAAGAAGATGATGAATTTAAATTACGAAATTTACCCACGTTGCTTAATTATAGTTAGTGCGGTGCAGTGGCGCTCCAGACAAAGTTTACCTACGTTCTCTATATATAGTTGGCGCGATACCGTGCGGCAATGATTGCAATTATAATTCTAAAGTAAAAATAATAATAAAAAAAGGTGATGAACATGAATTACAAAATTTACTCACGTTCTCTAAGTATAGTTGGCGCGGTGCGGTGTGTTAAATTGCATTGTGGCACCCCCGCACCACCGATGATTATCTACCGGTGCGTGGCGCTCCCGCGCCACCGACGCCTATTACTTTTTTTAATAAATAAAACTTTGAATTAATTTTGTCATCAGTAATGCAAGAATTAAAAAAAGTACTTTGTTGTTTTCGCCGATTTCCGCGCGGTTGAAGCAGATGGCGCTGGGAACTTGTTCCGTTTCTGCCACCAATTAAAACCGCTCTGCTTTTTTTGTGCGGTTTTTATGAGGGGATGTTGGTTGTCTGCTCTGTACAATCCTTATTGTTGCCAAAAGGCTGTTATTGTGCGGTTGGGAGTTTTTATTTGTGTATTTTTCAAATTTTTTGTTTTGATCAATAAATCGATAACAAGGACCTAAATCAAAAAGTGCTTCCTAAGAAAGTTGCGTAATTCCTTCTTCTTTCTTATGAGCCCATGTTTATTTTTGATGAATCAGTAACGAATGAGGAATATCGCTTTTAAGGATAGAGCGTTAGAATAATAATAATAATAATAATAAAAAGAAGAACAAGAAGAAGAAGAAGAAGAAGGTTCTGAATTTCAAAATTTATCCACGTTCTCTAATTTTGGTTGGCGCGGCGCCACGGGGCTAAATAGCCCCGTGGCGCTCCCGTGCCACCCATGATTTAAAAAAAATCTCTTGAAATTTAAAAATAAGCGGTTAAAAAGTTTATTAACTTTGATTTAAATTTGTAGTAAAATTAATTCAATTCAATTGTGACAGGTATGTATTTAAGATATAATATAAGCAAGTTTTTTGACCAGCGTTAGGCTTACGTTTCAGGTACCACTTGGAGAACATTCATATTAGCAAAATGTAAAAACATACATGTAATAAGCTGTTGCAACGGCTGTACAAATGTATAATACGACTATTTTTAGTCGCAAAAGCTTCGGTTTAACCCATAAGTAGTCGTGGAATTAAAGCGCAGTAATGAAAATACACAGCGAAATCAAACGTCAATGCTCTTCTTTAAATTAAATCTTAATTAACCATTACTTATTCATTACCAGGATGTAAAAGCTAAAAAAATAAGTATTCGCACTAATAAAACGTGCAAAAATTTATAATACATGTAAGTGAAATTAAGAAGACCCGTAAATTACATATAAATAATTTTAAACTTGATTTTAAACTATGTATAATCCAAAAAAGGGTTTTTCTGGTAAGAATAATTTTTTGCAATACTTAATCACAAATAGAACGAAACATAAAAAAATTTGTTTCAATAATTTTCAAGAAATAATATAAAAAATATGTGACTTTATTCATTGCTCAGACACATTTGCTGACCTAACTAAGGCACTCCAAAGCTGAGCGTGCCCTAGTCATAATTTTTCTTATTTTTGCTTTGTTTCTAAAAAATGGTTCCGCTATTTAGAACGTAATATGGCTCTTATTAGATTATAAGATCGCGCTCTAATTAATGTTTAGAAAAAAATCAATCTAAAAAAATGTTCCTCGTAAAAATCGAGACTATTTCCCAGTTATGGGTTGTCAAAAAATTAGAATCAAAAAAATGGTTATTATGATAAAACAAAGCAAATAAATATAACAAAGAATTTTATAAATATAATAAAACTAAAATGGGTTTTATTTATTTATTTTTACAAACCTTAAATCATGAATATGAAGTTGCAATTTCATGAATATTTAGCAATATATAAAGACATATATAAAATATAAAAAATTAAGGTAAAAAAGGTAATAAAACAGTTGTTTTCAGTATAAAAACTTTAGAATTTTTTAAAGTCTATTAAGCTTTATATTTTTAAAATGTTTTTTTAACTTTAAATTAAAAGAAAAAATAACCATCATAAATTATAACCGGGTAAGCATGTATTTTTATATTTAGGTGCTTAGAAATTAAAGAAACAAAAACATAAATCTATGTTTCGGAAACATACCATTGAACCCAATAACAACTAGGGTAAAAAACAGGTGTTTCCAAGTGAATCAATTTTAGTTTGGAGAAAACTATGGTATAAAAAATCAGGAAAAAATAAGCGTTGTTGTAAAAAATAAAAAAAAAAATTCAGTAAATGGACGTTTAAATTGACTAGGGTTTTGTTACGAAGCTGTTGTTTTTTAATCATAATAATACTATTGTTCCAAATGTTTTTTTTTCAAAAGACAAAATCCTAAAGTTCGATTGTGGGGGATCTAAAAATTTTTTACTGTTAAAAAGCTTTTTATTTCGTCTTTAATAAAAAAACAACAACTAAAAAAGGTTGGGAGAAAAAGAAAAGCCCCACAAACTACTAAAAAATAAAACTTAAATAATAGACACAGTTAAAAAAAGCGTAGTGAATCAAAAATAATGGAACTTTAAAATAATATTAATTTAAAGTTAAAAATTTAAGTTTAAGTCAAACAACTAAAAAAAAGGAAAAAACCTATTTGAATTATCTAAAATTAAACTTTTCAATTTTGGTGCATTTTGGACAAAATAGGAATCCTGTTCAGAGTATTTTGCGATTTTGGTCCTTGGTTTATAGTAGTTTTAAAATAAATAAAAATTTTTATTTTGATTTAAGGTTTTTTTAGTTCAAGAGTAATAAATGACTTAAAATGTTTAAACAGAAGCAGGATAAAAAGGAAATGATTTAAAATTTCATTACAAAATAAAAAAAGGATTAACATTTTAAAATTTTAGAACGCTAAGGAAAATGACATTAAATAAAACGCCTGTGCACGTCCAGAAAAAATTTTGAAATAAATTCTTGGAATATGTATTCATGGTGAAAAACAAATTTTAGGAAAATATTAATAGCGCATTATAGGTAGAGCACGGGTTAAAAGAAGCGACACATGCGTTTAAATGTCACCTGCAATGAATGTTTGATCTTGACACTACCACAAGTCTCATTGATAATAATGTCATGTAACTGGGACTTAAACTGTAATCCCCGCTTTTTCAATCTTTTTTTCTACTCGCCGACTGTGATGAATTAGCGGCTTTCAATTGGATCTGGAGGGAATGAAGAATTAAAACTATAGCGTTCATTCAACAATTCTGCGGCTTTATAATAAAAACTATGAATAAAAAATTAACAGTAAAACTGATTATGATTGTGAAAATATCTATAAATAACATTGGAATTCATTAGTAAAAAATTACAGAAATAACAAAAAAAATCTTAAGAAAAGTACAAGCGCTTAAAAACTAATACTTTCAGGAAGTTTTATATTAGAAAAAGACAACATAATCTTCCATTTGTGAATGTCATATCATATTGGGCACATGGTATGGAATAAACTTGGAGCCACAAATAAGGAAGTTGAAACCGGCTGTTCGAAATTTTTAATCTAAGTCTAAGCTTATGCCTAAACTTAGTTGTTATAGGGGTTCCAAAGTTCTCCATTTTCGGCCCCAAGTTCCCCAAATATACTTTATTAGGGATGCAAAATTTTAAAACAGTCCAGGATTTTGACAGACAGACTTGGCTCTAGCCACGTGGTTCCAGACCCAGCACGTGGTTTCTAACATAACTCTACCCACGAGCGGATTTAGGGTTGTTGGAGCTGAGGGAAGTTTAAACCGGTATTACAAATTTTTAATTTCAAATCACAAAACTCTTTACCTAAGCCCGGGCCTAATCTCAACTTTAAACTAAATTTTTAGTCTTGGTTTTAAGTTCACAATTGAATGGTCTAAATTCTCAAAAATCTTTAATGCTTACAAATCTTCTGAAGTCAGCTCTAACAAGCACTAAAAAAACAAACATTGTGTGTGAATTCAGGGATAAAATGGGCGAAACTAAGGCTTGGCCAGGCCCGTTTTAAATTTTGATTTGTAGCTCGAAGTTCGCACTTTTGTAGCTCCAGCTTTCATAGTTTTCAACGGCTAGAAATCTTGTACTTGCAACTGCGAAACCCAACCATAACATTGTGTGATCTACAATGAAACTCTCATCTTCTTTGTCTTTAAAAAAGTTAACACATACATTTGTACTATACAATGTTTATATTTTTAGCTCGAACCCAATACTAGCGTTTATTATCTCTATTTCATGGAGTAATTATCTAAAAAATGGAATCCATAAGCCATAACAGTTCCTTATGGTGGAAAATCTGAGTCCTCCAAGAATAAAGTAACCCCTTGATTTTTTTTAGAATAATAAAGTTGCTCAAAATGTGTAGTATATCACAAATTTTTACTATTTAAGACAGTTTTTAAACAAACATTGTAATAATTTCATTTTATTTTTAAGAAAATTATATATAAGATTCACAAGGAGAGTCAAAAGCAAATCAATAATCGGCACCACTACGTTTACAAAATTTAAATTTTAACTATAAAATAAACCGCATGAGCCGAATGAATGTATTTTAAATAAATATATTAATACCTATTTTTATACAGAAAAGTCAAATTTTGATAACGGTTTTATCCGTAAGCAAAGCTTGTAGCTGTCTTCATTGAAAGTCACACAAACCTTACTGACGAAAAAATAATATTTTCAAAAAAAAAATCAAAAAAATGAACAAATAAAGTGGGATTTTGCACATATGAATAAAATCTACAATCATAAAGCGTATAAAGTGGGGGGTTTGAAAAACGTATGAGATCGATTGTCTTAACTGGCATTACTAAGCAACTAGATTTGAATTGTGCAGAGAAAAATATGACATGTGTTGTCGAAATTAAGCGGCCGACAAATAAAACGAAAGTAATAAAGTCTTAATCTTAAAATCCAATCGAATTGGGATATATGGTTCAGCAAAAAATGTTTGCTAAAACCCGTTTCACAGTAAAGTGTTTATATATACTCTTTTTGGTTTTTGAATTTCCGCGTGTTTGTTTTGTTAAGGCTATAAACAAAATCTAATAAGTATAAAACACCTAGCAATAATGTACAAAAACACGTTTCCCAGTTATATTAACCCCAAGGGAGATATAAAAAAAACCGCGAGAATTAACAAAACATAATCTACTGATCTGCAAACTCAATTGGGCAGCTTATTGACTATTATGTGTGCTAATTGTGCTTTTGAAGTAATAATGATTTTACATTAAAAACATTCAAACAAACCACACACCAGCACTTATTTATTTCACGGAAAAAAACATATCAGATTGGCATAAGATTAGAAACTAACTTTTTCCCAATACCAACATATGTAGTCTTTTTAAACAAATAATCAATAATATAATAAGCAACGACAGTTATGAAATAATAAATATATATTATGTAGTCTACAATTATTATTATTTTTTTAATTGTTTGATTGGCAATAATAATTTCAAGAATATTGGTTTTGGAACATAACCACAAAAATAATTTTGAAACAATGCTTTAAAAATATAAGTTTTTGTTTTTTATTCAAAAATTTTTCAAGTTTCTGTTTTTTTACAATTCTTACTATTTGTTAATACACATAAATACTGCAGAAACTGTCCTGTTTGAAAAAAAAAACAGAGTCTTAGCGGGTTTAAACTAAAATTTTAGCATATAATCAACTAAGAGAACTGGGAGAAAATGGCTATTAAGCCCAACAAACGATATGAAAAAATATATTACATACTAAACGTTTAAAAATTGTAATAAATAGGTTTATATACTGAAAAATATAAATAAACCACAAAAATAGCGTATGTTTTTTTAATTAAATAAACAAAACAGGCGCTTCCTGGATAACATATATATTATTAAAATACTGAATATTTTATCAAATTTAAAATAACAAATGAATATTGTGATATTAATATTAGGCGCAAACCAAGTAAAAAAAAGCTGGAGAACAAGTTGTTTTATACCTTCTTAGCCGTGCAAAAATTATAATAATAATATTATTGTTGTTATAGTAACAAAATAGATATTTAGTAAGAAGTCACATAAAATTTAATTTCATAAAAAATAATTAAAAATATCAATTGATAATAATAATCATCCATTTAAGAAGTGTATCGAAATGTTTCTATAATCAAAATTAATAAATCGCAAATTCTGTCACAATGTTTTTTTTATAATTTGAAAACAAATCAGATGAAATATATAAAAATGCTTATGATACAATCAATATAGTTATACCTGTAAATCGCTTATTTCAAAAAAGTTAAAATTCAACAAAATCAAAACATCAAAAGCAATAAAAGTCCATTACAAAGAATAAGATGTTCTACCTTGAAAATTGAACAGAAAGCTTTTTTGTATTTAAAAAAATAAATTAGCACTTTGCTGTTTGTATACATTTAACATTGAATTCTAATACGTGTGTTGGTTCTACTCGAACCTTATAATGAAAAAAGTTCAAAAAATCCTACCGTAAGCCTCTTGGCAGGCCAAGGACCAGGAAGATGTGGAGGCGGAAGATTGATGATCCAGCTCTTGTACGGCTGGGGCCACGAAAAACGGCAGTAGATGCATAGGTAAAGCCCCGGCCCCAAAGACCGCCAGATAATATTGCCAATACAGTTGCCATTCTAAAGGCGAGAGATTGGTGGCCAGATAAGCTAGCCATTGATCCCACAGTGCCGCCGTGGTTAACGCCTAAAGATTCAATGGTGTGCTGTTGAACGATGTCTTTTTGTGAAACCAAATACATTGTTTTTAGAACCTGTTTTTAGAAATCAATTCATTTTTCTATTTTTAACTGTCACGATAGTATAAAAAACTTGTGATAATTTTGATATAAAACGAATTGTAATTTTTGTACAATCAGTTGGATTGCTTTTTAGTCGTTATTCGCAATTTATATTAAAACAAAAAAAGAGATTTATTTCAAAAGAACACCACTGGACCTGGGGAGTCAAAAATCCAATAGCTCCATTTGACGTGGAAGCGTGAAGAAAATGATGCGGGTGCTGCGGATTTTGATGAAATTGTAAAAGATCGGCAATTTGTTGCGGATGACGATGCAAGTCGGTAATTGACTGCTGATGATGAAGAAGATTTCCGATTGCTGGAAGTTGGGAATTGACTAAGTGATTATTGGTCAGAGGAGGGGCTGGATCCATGGGGTGCGAACCATGCACCCCTTCAACTATTCTCGTACTATCATCAGCATTCGAGTCTTCAGTTTCCATGTTAATTTAATCTTCGTCATATAGTTTTATTTATTAATAGCAATATTTAAAGGAATACTTTTGTTTTATTCTATACTGCAACAAAAGCAAAACAAGTTTCTTATTATGAAATTCGTTTTTTGTAATATATTTTACAATTGTTTCAATAGCAAAAAAACCATTATGCAGCACTAGAAGTTGACCATTCATTACGTTTTTTCTCGTAAATTGTTTATAAGTAAAACAGCTCTCATATTCAGCATAAAATTATTGCAACAAATATTCCACAGATTTGAATCGGGTATAAATTAATCAATACACAAGCAACCATTTCCAACCAAAATATCAACCGAA
This sequence comes from Microlaimidae sp. YZB2_3, assembly GCA_030248175.1. Lineage (NCBI taxonomy): Eukaryota > Metazoa > Nematoda > Chromadorea > Desmodorida > Microlaimidae > Microlaimidae sp. YZB2_3. Next base: position 9,133 of record JASAMX010002500.1, on the reverse strand, counting down.
CAGATATACAAACGGTACATAACTGTCTCCATAACAGTTAAAACTCATCAAATTTCAAATCTTGCCACCGGAACTGAAACTTGGAACAGTTTTTTTCTTTGAAAAGTTGAATTGAATTTTTATTTACATGGAAATCAGAAAGAGGCAACGATTATCCAAGTGACTACTTGAAAGCAACCACCAAGTGCTATTACCGCCGTTTCTATTTCCATGTAAACATTACTCAACGAATAGGATGCGCAACAATTTTTGAAACAAGGTAAAACCAAAAGTCGTTAAACGTAGTAAAATTATTCTAATGAAAAAAAATGAGTTGTTGCTGCTAAATCTAAACTATTTGAAAAAAATTGTTGGTTAAATATTACTTGACACACTATATTACAAAAAAATTTTGTAGTATGTCTTATTTTATATGTTATAAAATAAAAAATTTCTTAGCAGTTTAGGTACGGGGTCTTTAGAGTCATAAGCAGGGAACTTGGAGCCACGAGCAATGAGAACTTGGAGATTTTCAGAAAAATTGGTTTAAACTTAAATTTATGTTTCGCTTAAGCTTAGGTACACGTTTTAGCGATTTTTCTTTTTGGCTCCAAGTTCCCAATTTAAGGCTCCAAGTTCCCTATTTTTAGCTCCAAGTTCCAGCTCCAAGTTCCTAGGCTGCATCGACCCTAAATCGCGTCTTACTCAGTTTTTTAGGGTATTAAATTTTATTAAAATAAACATAATTTTGAAGTTTAAATTACAATATAAATAATTAGACAATTTTAAATTGAAAACAAAACCATTTTTCAAATCTTAATCAACAAAATAATTCAAATTTATTTCTTCTGGTGGTTATTTTCCTGTAATTTAATATTCGCATTCGTATACCTTAGCAGTAAAACTTGATAAATATTATTAAGTTGATTGCAGGTTCTTAAAATGTTCGACAAGGAATTAGAATAATTGAATATAAATAGAATTGCATGACGCTTCAATACGCTAAAAAGCCTACATATGTCGTAATTGTACGTAGACTCCACTAATATGAGTCAAGTCAAATCGAAAAGGAGACATCCAAAAAATCGTTTTTCAGAAAAATATAGATGTTCAAAACAAAAATATCGTGAAGTTTAAAAATTAGTATAATTTTTGCTAACCAAAACGTAGTACGGAATTTATCAGAGATAAAATAATAGACGGACTTTTATAAATGTACAGAAATAAATATACGAAGGCTAGCGACAAAAACAGCTGTAATTTGAGTTTTTAAGGTGAGAAAATTAGGGTGGGCAATAGAATTGATCACGCCATGACTCTTAGTTGAGGATCTGTTTTAAATCATAGAGGATCATCTGCTGTATGCTGCTAATTCTACGTCTTTCTAAATTAAATGTTATTGTATGGGGATTCAATTGACTGATGTGCAAAATGATGCTATTTTCTGAATGAAAAGGTAGTTGTTTGATTTTCAATCAGGGGCTTTCTGACAAGTAATGACTAAACTCAAGCAATATTTTCTAAGAAAATCAGCTATTTTCATGGTATTCTGCTATTACAAGAAAAGACTTCGCCTTTGCTAATAATACAACATGAGTAGGATATTTTTAAAGGGTGAAATTACAAAAGCACTTAATTATGGATAATTGCCGTTCGTATAACCATTCGAGATGATGTTAATGCGAAGTTTAAGGCGCAAAAATTTCGTTCGGGTTCAATAGTTGCTGCCAGATATACAATAATAAGGCGGTTTAAAAATAGAACCACCAATGTACATTGCACTATGCAGGAGCACAATAAGGTAAATTGGAAATCGGAAGTTTTTCAGTTGATTCGAAATCAAAAGTTTTCTTCGACTTTAACCATAAATACATATCACAATAGGTAGGCGACGTTCTAAAATAGGGTCGTACGTATAGCTATGGGGGAGGATGTTAACTGGAGTCCGTAAAAGGTTGCCGCTTCCTCCTTCAGCCTTGTTGACAGTGAAATGGCTAGCCGGTGAGTGACCGACGGACGAAGGTGTCGCTCCAAAGTACACACACACTGCTGCGATACGGCAGAAGCCAGCTTATAGCGGAAGGACACTGGCTACACACCTCTTTCGCTAATTGTTTTGCAATATAGCCTGGGAAAACAAGGCGAAAAATAAGGCAACGTTTACTACTTGATTTTCTTGTCTTAAAGAACATTCCACGTCTTACTTTTTTAAATTAAATAGTTGGAATTGATTTAATCCCAAAGTAATTAACGGGTATTTTAATCATTAGCTTTTGACGCGATTAATTTCGCGCACATAAAAATTTTTTGTTAGCTTTTAACTACACATTTACGTAGTATTTGAAAATGTGATTTAGATTACATTTTTTTTTCAATTTGAGTAACCAAAATATTCCCGTATAAGCATGCGAAAACATTAAATTTTAACTATTATTAAGCTACTTAAATCTATATTTTACAATATTTTACAATATTTTTGAAAATACATGAAACGGTTTATAATTATGAGATAATTACATAAAACGCTTGTTTCAAGGAAAAAAGGTAACAAAATTATTTTATTAATTGTTTTTATTTGAAAAATCTAGAAGTCAAAAATAAAAAAATCGCAAATTTTCAAAAGTAATTTAAAGCATAAATTTGCGAAAAAAAGCTTACATTTTGAAGTTCCAATTCCTCATAATTTTAGGACTCTTTAAGTTACCCATTTTCGGACTAGAATCATCGCGCCATTGTTTTGGTCTGCAATGTCAATTATATAAAAGGTGTCTTTTTATTTTAATACGGTAGAGCTCAAGGTTATAAAAAAGGTAAAACATGTAAAATATCACTTTTAACAAAAATCTTAGAGTAAGGAATTTCTTGGCATTTCAAAAAACGACATTGCTTTATTTTTTCGTCTTGTTTATTATACGGTGGAAACAAGCAAATGTCAACAAAAAGCACAAGGTTATTTATTTTTAAAGCTATACAAAACAGCCCATTTTCATCGTAGCTGGGAGTAGGCTAGTGAAGTTGCCTTATTGAGCCAGGGCGATGGTGGGGTCGGAAGTGAAGTCGGGGAGGGGGCGGAAAAGAATCGTCCGGCTGGGAATTCGGTGTTGAAAAAAAAGAGCGGTAAGCCCTAAGTGCGCGACAGAGATCCCCGGCTGTGTGCGGAAATGCAAACAAACTTCGGAGTACTCAACTCGGCCTCCCCAGACCCGACCAGGAAACAACAGGACGCCGCGCTTGCCACGCATCTGGGACACTCCCCAACATCTACTTTACTTTTTCTTTTAGCCGTTTTTTTCCTCTTCGGTCTCGGTTTGGCAGAAAGATTTGGGGAAAATCTCGGACCACGGCCAAGTTTCCATTCAACGCATGCTTCGTTTTCTAAAGTTAGATGAGAGTTTTAATTTTTCAATGTAGGGTTTCAAATTGCGGTTGGTTCTGAACATTCTCTGCGAGACCGGAAGTGCGTTTTTAAATACATGCTCTTTTCGCCGTTTCCTTACAGTGTGTTGTTCTCTTTCGATTTATTATAGCCGGAGGTTTGAAGAACCAAACGTTTCAAGGTACACTACTGAGTGTCATGTCATATTATTCAGAACGCAATTTTAAGAAAATTTATTGCCGTTTATGTTTTCTTTTTAGTGCATATTTTTGTTCTTTTGACAATTTAATTTTGTTTTTGCTTTGTTTCTGCTATAAGAATCGTTGGATATATTATAAGAAGATTTGATACTTAACAGGCTTAGGTAAAAAAAATACAAAATTTAATGCACCAACAACAAGCATCTTAAAACAACAAATTTGAGTTATTCTGCTTTATGTTTGTTTCTTCGCCTAAGGTCTTATGTTGCTTTTGCAAAACAGAAGAAAGTTGGATTTGGAATCCAAATGTTTCAGCTACAATAACATCAAAAATATTTCATTTACAATCACATAGCAAAAAATTAGTGTTAAAAACAAATTGAAAAAATAGGTACCAAAAAGTTATTAGAAAGGCAAGTGAATTTTCCTATTGAAAAATTAACAAACTACCCTGGTTTTGATATAATCTTCTTTACATTTTTTAAATATAATGTTTGTGCCGTATTTGTACATTCATTACAACATTTTTTGTAATCTGTGTAAATATACAAAAATGTATTTTGTGCGAAGCTCGTCGTGTAATATAATGAAAAGGTTTATAATAAAACAACAAAGTTTCTTAGTTAGTTTTTTATTTCAACATTTTAATTAAACATTTTTATTCTCAAAAAAATTGAATAGGTTTGTTTCAAGCCAAGGTTAACAACGAAACATCTTATTGAAATACAAAACATACTACGCCAGAACAAAGCTTTCCGCAAATTGTTTTTTTGTATGTTGTGGTTTTAATAGAATACACAAATTTGCTTTCTGAAAGATAAAATACAACCGAATATAATAATCGTATCTTTCAATATTTGTAAAAAAAATCTTTAATATTTAAAACTCAAACGATTATGCAATGCCTGTATATTGTAGATCAAGTGATTGTGATATGCCAACACGTTAAGAAATCATTATAATCACGCCCAATTTATAACTCCCGACAGACTGAATTAGTGTGGGATTTTCAATTTTGAAAGAGCTAATTGTTCACTAATTTTGTATTTGTTCATATAAGCATGTTGTTTGAAAACTGAATTTTTATTTCTTTAATTATGGTTTGCGGTTTAATGTACACGCCATTGATCTTGAAATTACCAGGATAATAGTAGTCTAAATTTTAACAGTTTCAAAATAATTTAATCATTAATTGAAAGCTAGAACTATTAATTTAAAGAATAAAGCTACTCTTTGCTTTTTTGATTCAATTTTATTTTTCGCTAAATATAGGTATGTATATTTTTTAAACAATAAATTTCCTTCTACCATAACCACCACTTTTAATCTTGAACTAATTAATGACTATGCACCTACCTAGCATAACAAAATTTAGGTCAGCGGTGTCACCACGAAACAAAATACCTCTCAAAATATACATTTCATAGTACTATATAAAGACTTAAATACTACAAATAACAAAACATGGTATTTTAAAAATTTAGGCGGCTTCTTATATTAAACTAATGCATTACAATTTTTTTTATTTTCTGATTAATTAAACAAATTTACAAAAGAAAAACTTTGTTTACTACAAAATAGCTTAAAAATGGTTAAAAATTACAAAAACTCCTGAAATGGTTTTAATAATGTTGTTTAATTTCCAGTTTCTTAAGAAAGTTTTGTAAAAATTATTTGATTTATAATGAATTTTGATTTTGCGGTGGGACCGCCAACTCAAAATTTGTTATGCTACGTAAGTCCATATGTATATTTTCTAATGAATTTTATACTTTGGTTGGTTCACACACTATTTTTTTATGTAAGTTTTGAAATGCATTTTATTTTTCAATTAAATTGTTTTATTGTAATCAAAAATAAGTGATACTATTTTAGTCAACAGAAACATAGAAATAAACAGACAACCTTCTTTACGAAAAAGAATAAATGCTTCACATTGTATATGACGATAAAAATGTCTGATTTTGTTTCAGTAAATAACAGTAACCTACCTGGGAAATTTAGTGTCATTTTCAACATATGTATATTTCAAATTTTTTTAAAATTTAATCTTTAAGTTCGTCCTGATAATGCAATGTATTGTGTAGGTGGTCTTATGTTGTTTGCTGGAATAATTAATTATTAATTGATCTTAAATCTAAACTAATCTATTTATATTTAAAAATTGCAAAAAATTAAACTTACTGTAATTTTTTAAATTTACTTATTTTTATAGCAAAACAAATACAATTTTTATTGTTGTTGGTTTTTAAAGATTTTTTTATAATTTAATAATTTTATATTTCTTTGCTTTTTTTGCTATCAAAATTTTCTTGAAAAAAATTACAATAAATTATTATTATGCTGATTTATTTTTAAGATTCATTAAAATTTATAAATAAAAAAATCAAACGCCTATATTCCAGAAGCACTTATTTAAAAACAATAAAACTTGAATTTTTTATGTTAAACTATTTCTATTTTTACAAATAGCTTTCTGTGTTGTATACTTCAAATTTCTAAAGAAAAAGTAAATTTTGTATTCAATCAGAAAAAAAGAGACTAGTAAATCTGTAACAAAAAATGGCGTTTCTGCAACAGTAAATACTTTCCCATAACTAAATACTAGAAAAACTTCTATGGACACAAAATATTACCCACAAATATCTTTAAAATGACATCAGTAAGCTAGCCGGTTATTTTTCAAGAATAACTAAATAATGTTACTTCCCACGTTTTAAATAAACGATACCACTATAGAGTTGCCAAAGCTATACAAATATTTTTCCTTATTAAAAATCAATTTATCCCATTTCTTAAATTGAAATTAAACAGACGCTATTGAACATAAACAAAGCTATTTAGTTAAAAATAAAACTATTTAGTTAAAAATTATGCTATTTAAGTTTTTCTTTTGAATACGCTTTTTAGTAAAAAATTGGTGTTTTAGATTAAAATTTTTGATTTTTTTTCTAAAAAAAAACACAAAAAATTACTGCTTTTTAAACTTTATCTGCCTAAAAAAAAACCAGTTGCAGTATCAAAAATACGAGCAGGAAATTACTATTATTTTGGTTGTTTTTGAAATCCAAATTATAAGCGGGCCGAGTCCTTAAGGCTGGTTCATACTTATGACAAAACGTCCTTCGGACAAATTCCAAAGAACAAACGTCTTTTGGACTTTGTCCAAAGGACAAACACAGCGTCAAAACGTCCTTTGGATTTTTTCCAAAAGACAAAGTCCAAAGGACCACGTGCTCATACTTTTTGTCCTTTGGACTTTTTCTTAGGATTTTGTCATTTGGACTTTGTCCAAAGGACAAATTTCAAGTAGCGTTCCTACTTTGTCCAAACGAAAAAGTCCAAAGGACGTTTTAACTTGTCCAAAAGACGTTTTGGCTTTTCTAAAATTGTCCTTTGGACTTTGTCCAAAGGACGTTTTGTCGTAAGTATGAACTAGCTTTAGAGTTAAAAACTTTTAAAAAAATAAATAATGGGGGTTGCGTGCCAGGTCTTAAATTCTGACCAAAAACGTCGGGGCGTTAATATATCGGCCTGCACAGAACTCTGTTTATTACAAAAATAAAGAAACCTTTCATTCAGATTTTTTTCTTTAAAAAATAGAATGTTTATAAGAACAATTTCTCAGTTAAAGACAATCTATAATCGTTGATTTCGTGGCGTATGTTGTTAGCGATCAATATAAAAAAATAGGCCACAAGACAACAAAATAAAATAGCGGAAATTTTGTTAATTATTTGCGACTTAATCGCCGCCAACATAAACTATAATTCCAACAGAATAGCAACATAGCTATCTGAACTGACTTTAAAGGCTTAGAGCGCTTTTACACACTACACCTTAAACACATATAAACACACATTGAGTTAATTAAAATACTATTTTAAAACACAATTATTGTATACATTCAATTTTTTATTTAAAACAAATATGCATCAAACTAGGAATAATTTGTCAATATGCAACTGAGGAATAATTTGTCACATCAAAACAAGAAATACCACAATTTTTTTTCAAACCATACAAAAAATGAACACAATTAAAATGATATCACCTTCAATGAATATAGCATTTAGTTAAATGAGTTAAGGCCAGCGTATTAAACAGTGTCGCTAGCACGAACCCAATCTTTGTTGCTGATTTCTCAATTCATTGTAAAACATACAATGTGTGCGTTTGGTGTTTGTGCTTTAGTGTGTGCAAAGTTAATCAAAATTTTCATTTGTATTGTACAACGTGCAGCAATGATAAAAAAACATGATTTTGTCCAGGTAAAAACGGGTGACCTTATTTGAAAGAGAGGAGTTTATTGGTCTCTTTTTTGTTTTCATTGCAATTTTTGCTGTTTTCACCTGTTTCGTACCTGTTTCCTATTTGTTCTCATTCTAAAATTGGACCTGTCTCCTAACCTGTCTCCAAGGTTAATTTTAGTGGCCCTTTAACTGTCTCCTCACGGATATATGCTTTAACATAAAAGGCAGTGCCACCTGCTTTTTACCATCCTCCGAGAGTTTTTGACGCTTCAGTTCTGTCTCCTACCTGTCTTTAAAACATTTGTTGCTGCCTTCTACCTACCTCCAACCGCCCTCTACTTGCCTCAACAATAATTTGCTGCCTCATACCCTCCTCCATCCTGCCTCTTACCTGCCTCATCGGCTTTTTAAAATGAACACGAATTAATAATTGTAAGAACCAACCGTTTTTTCTGTCGACCAAAATATTGTGAGCAGTTTTGGCAGCCATTCTTTTCCAGCCTTTAACGTAAAACCAAATTTTTGATTTGAATATATGTAGTTAGAAAACTGTCTCTTAGCTATACGTAACTGAACGAAGAACAAACAGTTACGTATTGCTAGAACGAGTCAATGAAAAAAATCCTTGTTTTGAGATATGGCCATTTTAAATTTTCAAATGGTCAGAAAAAAATACCGTCTTTTGTTGCAGTATTTGATACAAAAATATGTTTTAACACTCTAGGTAAGCTACGTTTCTATGTACCCCAAATCAAACATGCACTGTGGCTGATAAAAATTAAATTTTTTGTTGCGACTCTTTTTGTCAAAAGCAGCATTTATTATTTATTCAGTCAGAATGGGTCAAATATACAGTGACTCGTTGTGTCACTTTAGGTATAATAGAGTCAATACCTGATTGACTCCGTATGGTTTGTTAGTAACAAGGTTTAAAAATCTTAGAAAACGAACTTTAACTCATATTTTGTTACAAAAGTCTTTTTATTAAGTTTTTGTAGCAATCATTAGTTATTATAGTAAGTTCCACATACAATTTAGTTACCAGTTCTATATTTAATAATTTTTATAAAGAAATTTTTTGAAGTTATATAGCCACATGTTGTTCCATTTTTTTTTTTTTTGAAAGTAAACTTTCTAGACGGAACATAAAAAGCAGGCACTTATTTATATACTATGCTCTGTCTTTTTATATCCACATCAGCAAGTTATTAAAGATCCCACAACGAAGTAATCACCAGAACTGTCACATAAGTTTTATAAGGCGACTATGAAAACGCGCTATAACAGCTTATATGAGCAGCCTGTGATTTTAAGCTGAATAAGTT